>VRYO01002095.1:4246686-4264512 GCA_009812075.1 Sialia sialis | reverse complement strand
TTCATTACTTTAAACTATGTTTAGAGGACACTGATTTTTCCTGTGTGAAAACCAAGTATTAACCAACATTAAAGCTCCATCCTTTGATTTCTCTACATTACATCAAGTTTAAAACTGCATGTTACTCAAAATAAAAAAGAACAAAAACTAATCCTTTTTTTATGGAATTCACCTCTATGTTTACTTACTTTTTTATCCTCCTTTTCATTTCCATTTTGTTCTGTTCTATCAAAATAGGCCTCCTGGTAAGTAATACCAGTTAATAGCAATTACTTAAAGTATATTTTGTTTAGTAGAGAAGTAAAAATCATCCTTGATGCCTTGATGTGTTCTGTAATCCATGTCATATGGATGGCTCAGTAAATCTTTCTAATGCCTAATAAAATCCACTACTGAATAGCACACTCATTACATATTAAACTGAAAATTCTGCTGCCTAAGTGCTGGTGTGTGATTTGAAAACTATAAAACCAGCATGGAGTTATGAATTACAATCAGTTTTCTACATTTCTGATTCATAAAAATACATTTTTATGCTCTCTCCTTAGCCAGCTTTTGAACTTTTCATCCAGCCTGTGCCAAATGAATTCAATCAAAACACACTGTCTTTATTTACTGCTACAAAATAAAATGTCCCATTGTTCCTACATTTGACCCCACATTGCTCAGGTTGGTTTTATTTATTCTTGTCACTTTTTGTTTTGTTTTGCTTCCAGGTCAGAGCTCACAAAATTTGAATTTCCTCCTCTAAATGTTCCTGTATTTCCTGCTAGCTCCCTGTGTGCTGCCTTGGTGTTCCAAATAAATACATTTGTGTTTTGCACGTGCTTTGGTTTGGTTTGGAATTCCATCTCTTAGAAGAGATGATGACATTCAGAACAGCCTGTTTCAAAATGAACTCAGCAACCAGAGTCCTGCACAACTCAATTCTTTCATTCTTTTCCACGATTCCTGGAGTGTCCAGTAGACAAATCATTTCATTTTCCTCCTGCTTTGGAGGATGTCAGAGGAGCAGAGAAGCAGGAGGTGCAGCAGGGCTCTGTGCAGGGGAGACAATGGGCGTTAAAATCAGAATTATTGGTGTTTATTGGCAGCACTCAGGGCTGTAATCCAGACTAACAGTCACTGGGCTCAGCACAGGGTGAGGGAATCATAAAGATCCAAATTCTGCTGGAGGTTTCTGCTGGTCTTTTTGCTTCCCCCATCTGGAGACCCTGCCTGGAACCTGTGGAAAGGAAACCCCACAGAGAAGGGAATAAATAATATTAATAATAGTTATTATTATTATTATTATTATTATTATTATTATTATTATGTGCTGGCAGCACCACTTCAAGAGGCCGCAGCCTGAGAGGGGTTTGCAGAAGATATCTCAGCCACAGAGACCAAATTTCCCACATGTCTGTAAATCTCTCTCCCCACACATCATGACCTGTATTATTTTTGACTCAATTTTAATCTTTCTCACCCTAAGATGTGGGGTTTTTTCTCCTTTTTTGTGTCCTGGGCAGCTCCCATGGTTACCTGCCCCAGCTCCCAGGGTTTTGCTGACCCTCCCTCACGTGCTCTGGATGAAATTTCAGCAAAGTTGAAAAGTTTGACTTCATTTAACAACCCCTAGCACCTGAAGAAGGTACAAAAACAATTGCTTTACTACAAAGTAGGATCCATGTGGGTTTGCACAGTATTAAACAGAGCAGACAGAGGATACAATTTATGGAGGAAAAGAGATCTGAAAGGAAGAAACATCACTCACATCAGGTTAAGAGATGCTTGACCGGAGAAGGTCAGGAAAACTTTTAAAAGTTTGGGATAGAGAAATCTGCAGCTTTCTCAGGTGGTGATGACTTAAAACTCTCAGCTCAACCTTCCACCTGACATGAAAGAATTTCCCATCTATAGAAGTGCAAGGCTGAGCAATATTAGAGCAGGGACTCAGGAGATGGCAGGAGATGGCAGGAGGAGCCCTGTGTTGCTCTGCTGTTGATTGTTAAAACATTCCCAGCTTCTCACCAGAATGTTTCATTCCCAAAAAGTCTCTTACGAGGTCAGCTGTGCATGAAGAAAGTTTGGATGAGGAAAGGATGAGGAAATATTAATGGTAAGAACAGTTTTCCAACACCTCCACTCACAAAAAAAAAAAGTCTGAAATAGCTCTCAGCCTCTTTTGGTTGATTTATTTTTTACTCTTCTTTACTTATAAGCTTCCATATCCCTAAATTTACTCTTTCCTTTGGTAAAAAGTTGAGAATTTTTTCCCATTATCATGTTAAAGAGCTAGCAGGGTGGCTCTGGAGGTCTTAATTGCTCAAGACAAAGGAATGGGATGGGGGGCCGGCTGGCTGGCTTGATTGCTGGTGGAGGGAAGGGTCAGAGGAGTCAGGGTGGTTGGGGATTTGGTTGCTTTTGTCCCCTGGGGAGACACTCACTGGTCCGAACGCGGAGAAGAGAGGTTCCTTTTTCCTTCTCTGCGGTTCAGATCTGCCTGCACTCCTGCACTGCTACCACCTCCTGCTTCTGAGAACAGTGCTGAGCACCGGGACCCAAGTGCGGTGAGCGAAGTTTTCCTTCACCCTTCTCCCAGCCGGGACACAGCCCTGCCTCCTCGCCTCCCTGCTCCTGCTGTGCTGCCGCGGCTGTGAGGGGCCTGCCCTGCTCCCCACCAGGACCACATGGAGGAGAAGAGTGTCTGTGACTGGAAAAGGGACTGAGTTTTGTTCTGTCTTATTGCTGTTTCTTTGGGTTTTTTTCATAGCTGATGTTCTTGTTTGTCTTGTAGATACATCAGTAAAGAACTGTTATTCCTAAACCCATACTTTTCTGCCTGAGAGCCTCTTAATTTCCAAATTACAATAAACTGGGAGAGAAAAGATTTTCATTCTCCACTTTAGGAAAAAATCCTGTCTTTTTCTGACAACACCTGTCCCCTAAACCAGGACACATGTTTTTCACAAGACCTTCACCTGAGCCTGCTGAGCTTCCTTTGTGATCTCCATCCAGCTTTGGAGGACTGTGACAAACATCCCCAGCTGACATTCAGTGCCTGCACTGAGGCATTCTGAATGTCAGCTTCTGAAATATGCCATGGGGATTGCTCACTCCGGAAATTTTGCTCAGATTTGGCAAGTATTTAATGGTGTTTTCTGTATTTCCCCCTGAATTTTTATCATCCCAATCAATTCAGAAGAATATGTAACATTTAGATCTTAATAAGCCTGTAAGCAAGCATTTATTTCCTTTATAATTTTCTATTAATTATACAGCAGCTAATGACTTTTAAGAGTCTGCTATTAATTAATTTACATTGGCTGTCTTTAATTGCCTATTAAGTACCTGGACTCATTTGCAAGATTTACATGGAACTGTTGCCAAAAATGTCTTGTGCAACTGCACCAGATCCTTTTTCTGCCTGGATTCTCTATTGTTCCGTGCCATATTTATCATGCTTGCTTTCCTTTTGCACAGCTAGCCTCTTAGCAGCTTACATCTAAAAGCATTTCAAGTAATTATCCTCTGTAATTACCTTCCCCCATTTCCCTCTTTTCTGAGAGTAAAAAAGCCAAAAAAAAGACCAACCCTGCTCAACAACAAATCAACGGATTTGGTCAGATGTTGGTCAGGCATTAATTATTTACAACAAATAACTGTGTAATCTATAACAAAGCATACACTAACATTTCAAACTTGTGCTTGAGGTTAAAAGATGAATTTATCTTCCAAGAAAAAAAATTTAAATTGCAAAAAATTCTGCAATTCCATGCTGGGAAGAAAATGAGATATTTTAAGCATTTCAGATTGTGCAGGATATTTCCCTGGGCATGGCATGCAGAGATGGGAATGAGGTTTGGCACCTGGAGCAGATTTTCCAGCAGCCCATCCCTCCCTGCCCAGCTCCCCAGCCTTGAGGAAGCTGCCAAAAAAAAATCCAGGAATACTTCTGGAGGCATTAAAAGGTTCCCTGACACCAACACATCCCTGCACTCCACAAAAAGGCATTTTCCAGGGGAAGATATTCCACAGGAAGATTTCTCTGCCATAATTGGCATGCCCTGAAACAGGAGCTCCCTTTTCCCCTTCTGTAATTTATCTAACAAAGCTGTGCATGTTCCCATTATACAAATGTCTAATCCCTTTTGAATCCCACTAAATCCTTATCTGGCCCACAGGGTGCATGTTCTTTGTGTAAAAACCCTGATTCCTTTTGGCCTTTTCCAGGTTTGTAAGTGATCCACCTCCTGTCCTTGTGTGGTGAGGAAGGGTGAGCAGGAGTTTCCTTCCTCCTGCTGGGTGTTGTTCTCTTACACATCCTTATTTCATCAGCTTCTCCACTAGGATAATGTCCTTAATCCTTTTCAGCCTCATTTCATAGGGAGGGGGGTTTGTTTAAACAGCACTTTTTTTTTTTTCCCTTTGGATGGAGAAGGGAATAAAATTACGAGATGTGAAATATATAATTTGACTCACCAGAACTGTAATTTTACGCAAGTGTAATTCCATTGAAATCAGCATCTCCTGATGCGCACGGCTTGTCTGGGCTCTGCCTGTGCCTGCAGTGGCACCATATCATTTGCTGTCCTCTCCTGCACATTTGTGAGCAGTTTTTATCCTGCTTTTGAAGCAGAAGGCTTCCTGTGCCTCTCCAAAACAATTCCCAAGGCTTTCTGTGACCTGCTTCCAGATCATTTGGACACTCACACCGTGCCCGAGCATAAAGCTCTTGCAGAGACAATCTCTGGGTGATTTCACTGCTTCAGTTGTGCTTGGCAAGGAGCAGAAGGATGGGGAGGAGGAGAGGCCAATGTGGCCATTTATTTTAAGGTATGTAAATGGCTGGCAATACTCATTCTGTAATATTTTATACCAGCAGCTGTATCTTAATAACAGAAGCAGTTCTGTTTTATTTTGGTGACATCCAGAGCCCCTACCTCCACCTGGCTAAGGTGCACTTAAGAAATATCTCAGCTACAACAGTGAGGATAAATGGAATTATTTTCCCTGCTGCTCAGATGAGACACAGGAAGAGTGAATGTCATACCCAGAGCATACATAAGAGATTTGCTGTGGAGGTGGAAATCGGATCTGAAATTCCCAAGTCCTGGTTTGGAACTTTGAACCCAGCACTGCTCTGCCCTGCTCCTCAGGGAGGGGAATTTCTTCCTCTCACTGACTCCATCTCCTCTTGCCTGGGGTTCCCAACTGTTGGCTTCTCTTCCTCTGACAAATTTTGCGGGCTGGCACACAGGAGAGAGCGTGACACAGAGATCAGCACTCCTGGTGGTACCCAAATCCATCAGGGTGCGTCCTGAGTGGCATTAATTGTCATTAATGAACACACACGAGGTGCTCAGCCATGCTCAGCTCCACCAGAAGCAGCAGAGATAAAACAGCTCTTTCCTCTTTTTCTGCTGATAATTAAATGACCTTGTCAGGAATTATAGATGTTTAGTGATTCAGCAGAGAATACACGAGGAGAAAAAAAAAAGAACAAAATTGCTTTTATATGTCAAATCAACTATAAAAAAAAAAAAATCCCAGCTTCAGATAGAAGGAGGAAAATCTGTCACCCAAATCTTTATTTTCAGAAGCCAGTATCTAATGGAACTAATATGACAAAAGCTTGAAGAATACCTTGGTGCATTTTTGTGGTTTTAGACATGCAAATCAAGTAAATGTAGGGCTTAAGGCTGCTTATTTAACAGTTGTGCATGGGGAACATTAATGTGCTTTGGCTTGAGAAATGCACATTTCAGGAAAAAGGAATTATTTGTATCAGTATTACTACGGGGGTGATAGAGAGGTGTAAAAGAAGATTGAGAATGCAAATAGCAACAAATAATTCCATTAAAAATGGGGGGAAATCAAGCACCCCAGCATAGCTTTGCTCCTCATGCAGCAATTAATTGGGTGTTCATGCATTAATTAATTGGATGTTCATGTGTAAAGTGACTGTTCAGACATGCAGCACTGGGCACTCATGCATGAAATAATTGTGCAATCATGCATGAAATAATTGTGCACTCATGTGTAAATGAATTCTGTGATCCTGCATGAAGCCACTGAGCACTCATGCAGTTATTTTTCCACTAATTACAGGATTTATAAAAGCATTACAATGCCCCAGCCATGTTGTCAAGTTACCTGCCTAACAAAGTTTAGGCATTTAGGAACAGAAAAGATTCTGGGCTCCATATTAATTAAAATGGCATTTTTAATTAATGAACTAATTATAACATTTACTTGATCATATACTCCAGAAGTAACCCTCATAATTTCAAGTATTTTTTAAATAAAATGATTTACATAAATAATGTTATTCACCTTTAGCTATGGTCCAGAGAACTCCATCTCCACCTCACTGCTGTGCCCAAGGGAAAACCTTGAAAAAAAACCTTGAAAAAAACCAAAAAAACAAATCAAACACCAAAAAGCCAAACACACACAGAGCCTGAGAACTGTTTAGGGCAAGCAATTCCTTGGGCCTTGCAGGACCTGCATTTTCTTAAACGTGCTGGCTGTAAAACACACCTGGCAAATGAATAACAGGATGCATTTTAAATGCTGCAGCAGAGCCCTCTGAGTTTAAATCAATGTGGCATAATTAACACTGTTCCTCCCAGATAAAGGTCTGCTGGGCTGTCAACATTTTTTAATACTCTTCAGTCTGAATGGGATGCTCTTTTGGCAATAGATGTAAGCTGGCAGGAAAAATTACTCATGACCTTTTAACTTGCGCAAATAATTCAGGCTTCTCAGTTTTTTTTGCTTAAAGCCTGCACACTGCATCTTCCAGAAAAAGTGACAAAACATAATGGAAATAATTCTATTTTAGCATTCAGTGCTGGGTGGTTGTTTTCAGGCTGGAAAAAAACAACATGCACCTTGGTTTTTTTTTTAAGGGCTGTAGTCCAAGAGAGACAGAATTTCATTATCAGACCATGCAAATTGCTCAGCAGCCTGTGTGCCATTGGTCCAGTGGTAATATTTGGATTTTTTTCCTGCACTCTGAGCATTTCTGTCCAAGTGCTGGAAGCGGGCAGGCTGGTTGTGATGATTTTGTCCCTCACAGGGTGTGGACAGAAGGAGAACCCTGATTAAAGTCCCTGCCAGCCACACCTTTGTGCTTTAATGCTGGACTGGCACTGCCTGCCTGGGTTGGTGGGGTTGGGACAGGGATTAAAATTGAGGAGCCAGGCTCAGAAATTCTGGATTTTGGTTCAGTCTGTGATGCAGCAGATGTCCAGCTGTTCAGCAGCAAGGCAGAGATGAGGAGCAGATGCTCCCTGCAGCACCCAGATGTGCCTGGAAGAGGCTGTGACCCCCAAGAGTTCATTAATGTCCCTGCTGATGTGCTGGGAGTCACAAATCACTCGTTTGTTAAGGGCAGAATTAACCAGGCTCTCTCAGACCACTTGTTCAAATCATCTCAATGAAACCTTGCAAGTTCTTGGCTGAATTAGTGGGGAGAGAAAACTTCTGCCCAGAAAACCAAAGGCAGGAATCTCTCCTGGCACTTGAACCAGGCCTGGAAAAGTGATTTTTACTGGTTTTACTGGATTTGGTGCCTGTGCTCACACACCAAGTGGGAAATAGGTCTGAGTGTGAAGCAGAAAAGATGGAGATATTTCTATAGTGAAGTTTTGGAAGTCTGTGCTACACAGATCTGGTCTCTAGATTTATTTATTTATTTTTGCATATAGGAGCATATTTTAGGTAGAAATAACCAAATCAGAATCAATTTCTTCACGTTGGGAGTGTTCTGTCATACTAAAACCCCCTCAAACCATCCCACACCTCGGGCTTTTACCTGCAGTGAAACATCTTGTTAGCATTTCAATAAAATCTGAGTTCTGTGCAATAAGGCAGAAACTTGGGTGACAAATAACTTGGTTTCAAAATCCAACACCCACTCCCCTCCCCAGCAGGCAATCCTGTCCTGGTCCAGCCTGACTGGTTTGTTTTCTGCAGCTGGGGGAGAGGAGTTTCAGATATTTATTTGTTCTAAAATCCCCATCTGCTGGGATGAAGCACTTGCCACTCATTAGTGCCTTTTTCAGGTTAATTAAGCTTTGCAATGGCCAGAGCCTGGAACAACAGAGCCTGACACATCCAATTTATGCTGTGCCATTGCCACTGGATGGCATTAGTTAGTTGTGCTGCAGCAGTGGATGTGGAAGGGATCAATTAAACCTGGACAGCTCCTGCCAAGGAGTATTAAAGCATGAAACTGTTTTAATTCCCATTAAACTGGGAGTTCTCTTTGTTTTACTGGGGATGGCCGTGGACACTGCCAGTGCTGAGCAGAGCTTGTGGGCAGGCACTGAAAGGAAAATCAGTGCTCAGCTAGAAAAGACAAATTACCTTGTCCTGGCAGCAATAAACCAAAATACAACAATGCTCCAGTTGGCTTTTCCAGCTGATGCGGTAACATCATAACCTGGAAATTCCAATTCAGCCCTGGAAACCAGCACAGGTCAAAGCTTCACTCTGAACCAAGCTTCAGAGCCCTTCCAAAATCCAAAGGCACCTTCAAGGGAGTGTTTCAAACTAAGCTGATTGCTAGATTTCCTTCCCCAGCAGCCATGTGGTGGAGAGTCCTGCCAAGCCCCACAATAATCCAGCTGAAAGATAAACCCACACAAACACAACCTGGTTTTAACCCACCCAGCTGGACCCACACAAAGGGTTTTGTTCAGGGCTGGGCTCAGAATCTGTCACTGGTGTGGGGCATCAGCTCCCTCTGTTAGCTTGGACAAAAAAAACCCCAATAAAACCACCAAAGGCACCTCTGAACTATTTTCCCCCATTTTTTCCCCAAAGTGCCTCCTCCTCAGAGTATTTCCAGGAGATGACACTGGGTGCAGAGCTCTGCTCTTTCCCCCGGGGGATCTCAAATCCAGCTCCGTTTGGGACGTGCACACAGCAGCACAAAGGGGAAGGAGCTGCCACAGCAGGAGTTGGGGTTTGTTTGTCAGATTGTGGAGTGGAACCACGCTCAGGAAAATCCTCAGGTGCAATCATCCAGGACACAGGCAGGGGACTGGAGAAACCCAGCAAGGCTTTCTGAATTCAGCAAAGTTCCAGTCCTGCTGTCCTTAGGGTGCACCTGGGAAACTGTGGCTCCAAGGGCAAATCTATCAGGCTGAGAAATCATGAAATATAAATAACTATTTACTGCAGGGAGCATGAGAGCTGCCCAGCCACGATCATCCCCCTGCTCTGTGTCAGAGGTGTGAGCACATTCCTTAAAAACCCTCTGGACATCTTCCCTCCACACTTTTCTTCTGCCTCACATCCAAACAAAAAAGGAATATACAGTAGCAAATATCGTCTCTCCTGTGAGAAGATCTAAATGTAATGTATTTATGAATCACATTAATAATAGAATAAGGAATTGATGCATAAGAATGAAAACATTTACATAGCACAAAGAAGCAGCTCTTACCATAAATTATTAATAGCCTAATAATGACAATATGAAATAATAATTAACAAAGGCACAGCTATTATCACCCAAACAAGAAATAGCTTGACTTAACAAAGGATCCTACATAACAGATATGCTAATCTTATTTTCCAATTTCTGGAAACATTTTCTGTTACTTTTCAAAAACTCATTATCAAAGTCACAAGTAGGAAACTACTCAAACATTGCAATATTTTGGTTGTAAAACAATTTGATAGTTATTATAAAGTTGTTTTATTTTTTTTCCTCATCTCTCTGTGGGAGAACAGGATGAATTCATTTATGCAAGAGTAATTTCTTCCAGAGTCATTTTGCGAGATGATTTATTTGTAGAGCAGGACAGACTATAATAAAGCCTCAGATTTAAATAGCACCTTTCATCCCAAAGGATACCCCAGCACTTCCCAAGATCTGTCTGTGCTCAGGAGGAGCATCCCCAACCTGTGCAGGGATGGATGGGGCTGCTCAGCATCCTGCACAGAAATGCTTTGTGTTTAAAGAACCTCAGGTGGGATCAGAATCCCCTCCTAGGAAAAAATCAGAATTTTCCAAGGTGAGGTTTGAGTCCCTGAATCCCCTCCCAAAAAATCAGAATTTTCCAAGGTGAGGTTTGAGTCCCTGAATCCCCTCCCAAGAGAAAATCAGAATTTTCCAAGGTGAGGTTTCAATTCCTGAATCCCCTCAAGAGAAGATCAGAATTTTCCAGGGTGGGCTTTGAGTCCCTGGGTGCCCCTGTGCTGCTGCTGGGCTGTGGGTCAGAGGAGCTCCCACCCCAGGACACAGCACTGCTGCTTGTGGGATCCTTTAGGCACAACCTGAAATGTTTTTGGGAGTCCTTTCAGGATTAAAGGATTTAAGATCCTCTCAGACTCCTTTCAGTGCTTTTGGGAATGTCCCCAGTTGCCCAGAATTGATTCTCTCAGCACAGTGCTCTGCCCCAGCCAGGCAGAGGCTTCCAACCACTTCCCACCACAAATTCCCAGTGTTGTATGCCCAAAAGATTTGGAAAAAAAAAATTCATCTGGCTTGTCCAGGCAGCTAATCCCATTCTTTAGGATAAATTCCAGAATAGTCCAGGTAACCTGAGAGACGTGGATAAGAGTCATCCAAGTCCCACCAAAACCACTGAATTAGCAATTTAATTCTCTGCCAAGCAGCAGGTGACTGTCACTTTTTTCAGTAATCCTCATGCTGATAAAGTGAGTGTTAAACACCAGCCAAGCACAGCAACATTCACCTGTTCCCTGCTTTCATCCCAAATTCTCTGCAGGCAGCCAGAACTCTTCCAGGGCCTTCACTGGCCCTGGGCATGGTGATGTTTTATTTTTCAAGTCTTTTGGAAGAGAGAAATTTCTTTTTGCTTTTATTTTTTCCATGTTATCATGCAATAGTTGAGTGCAGTTTTTGGCTCCACTCGTTGTGAAGCCCCCAGAGCTGCCAGGAGCAGAACTGAGCACAACAGGATTGCTGCATGCACCCACTGGTGATTAGAGCAGCCCAAAAACACCAGCAGACAATTAAAGCTACCCTTTATAAACATTTTTAACCACACAGGAGTAGCAGGAATTGCAGTCTTTCCCAAAATAAAGCAAAGAACCATGGGTGTCACACCCAGAGTTGCTGGAGCACCGAGGTTTCCCTCTGAACAACTATTTAGGTCACAAGAATTAGAGCCAGAGAATTTAAGCATGGATTAATAAAAAAGCAATTTCCACTATCAGTGTTTTTCAGTATGATAATCCTTTGCATTTCATGAGGTATAACCACCCTCACCCCCAGGTCAGGGCCCAAATGCTTTTCATAAGGCCCAGAGAGGATAATAAATTGGGGTTGCCATTTCCTGATCTTTGTTTAGTCCCAGAGCAATCTGCTGTGTGGCAGCCCCATGCTCCATGGAACATCAGATTCAGCTTATTTCACAGAAGTCACAATTTCTTCTGCAGGGATAGGAGCAGCATTTTTGTGGAGTTTATTTAGTTTGAAGTAAGGAATTATCCTTTATGTTGGGAAAGGGAGGTAGGAATAATTATTCTTGATGTGGCACTTGGGAATAAGGGTGAGGATGGTGGTTCTGGGTTGATGGCTGGAATAGCTGGCCTGGAGGTCTCTTCCAGCCCTGAAGATTCTGTGATTCTGTGGAACATGGACCTTTTTTATTTGTGCATTCTGTATTATATATAGGAGCCTCTATATATTTACAGCATGTGATTCAAAATGCCCAATGTCTGCATTTCTTGTTTTCTATGTCAAAGTGCAGAGAACTGAATTTCAATTCTTTAGCAACTTCTTGGTGTTTCTAAATATTTCTATCCTGTGGTAACAAAGAAACAGCTGCTGGACATTTGGAGGAGCCAGAATGACCCCACACTTTGTATTTTCAGATTGAACATGTGAGTTGTCCTCCCAAAACCTCTCTTTCTCCCCCTCTCTCTCAAGGAAAGGATAAACATTCAGCAGCAGGTGTTTAGTAAAGGTCACTACATTTATAAGTATGAGCAGAATCCTTCAGGAAAGGATGAAATTTAATACTAAGTGTTTCCTGACAAAATGGAATTAATTACTACCATCTTCCTCGCCTAGGATCCCATTAAATTAAATTTTTTAATTATTGCAAATCTAAATAAAGCAAAGATGTGCTAAAGGTTTGTACAAAGGATTGTCAATCAAAGCCCTGCTTATCTAAGGGGAAGTCTAAAACTTGCTGCCAGAAGTTGGGAGAGGATTTAAGGTCAGGTTTGAAGTGTGGGCTAGCTGGCCATCCCTAAATGTTTAAAAGGTGACATATCTGAGTGATTATGGAGGATTTCTTTCCAGACAACTCATTAGCAGCAGCAGCAGACTTTTGCAAGGACAGAGACATTTCCATTCTCGGGGTTTTTGTAACATTTGATTGGCACTCCTGGACAACGCTGCACCATAAATATGGAAATACGAACATGTTTATTTTCCCATCCTAATGGTGCAAAACCAGGATTTCTGTGGGTGTCTTTTCCAATATCTGCATAAGTATGGCCGTGGGGTCCCAGCACACACAAACACCAGTGCTAGAGCTCAGGAAAGGGGGAGTGCACAGTGCAGAGAGAGAAGATCCTCTATTAACATATTATTTATTAACATATTATATCCTTTATTAACGTATTCCTGCTCCTATCTCCAGCCCATTAGCATCCTCATCTCTTGGGAAAACCACGTTCCTGGTGGGAGATTTCATCACTGCCAGGCTGAAACACCTTGTCCAAAAAACTAACGACTCCAGCACTAATAAGCTCTTCAAATGGATGGAGGTACTCTGCAAATTGATGTAGAGTTACTCAGTTAGTAAAAACCAATATTCTACAATGCCATTAAATGTTGAGCAGCAATCTCTTGACTCCAGCCACTTGTTACTATGAAGAAAATGTTTCTTTCCTAGTGGTGATTCCCAGGGATTTTCCCCAGTGAAATGATGTGGGAATACAACTGGAGAGCAGAACTGCCAGGACTGCTCAGCTTGTCCCAACCGATGTGGATCTGTGAGCCGTAGTAGGCCCAAGCCTTGGTAGCAGTGAGCAGGCCCAAGCCTTGGCAGAAGCAAGCGGGATTTTGGAGAAGGAATGTAAGAGATAAGAAGGTGCTTGGTACAGAGTGCTTAGCATGCAGTTTCTATGGGGATTTATGAGAAATATTGTATCTACCTGGCTGGCTTAAAGGAGGCCTAGATTGAGCAATGCTATCCAGTTACAATTAAGCAATATACCTTAGTTCCACAAATATTATTGGTATGCTATTTTCAGTAACAATAGAAAAAGTATATAAACTTTGCTTTATGGATCACTAAACGGCTTCATGGCTCCTTGCAAGCAAATCATGAAGACCCCGTCTCTTCTTTTCCACCACCATCAAAATGGAAGCATGGAACCCATATCAAAACCCTCATCAAAACCCATATCACAAAATCTTGTGAGCCATTGCAGGTGCCTGGAATTGTAACATCAGGGTCATTAAAAACCATGACAGCATCTTGTACTTAATGGAGTACCACAGAAACAGGCAATGAGCCTTGAGAAGCTGAGTGCCCTTTACTCAGTCCCCAACCATTATTTCTTCTTGTCCTTATGCTCTAAATTAATATCTTGTTTTCCAAGCCGTGTAGCATTTCTGTTACATGCCAGGCTGGGTTGCAGGAATCGTGAAGCCAGCTGTGCACAGGAGTTCCCAGGCTGTTCCCCTGGGATTTCTGCTGATCCCCTCTTCTGGCAGGTCCTGCTCCATGAGCAGGCAGAAGGTGCCTCTGAAAATGAGATAATGCCAGGTGATAGCTCTGCAAATGCTTTAGCTGTTTAGGGATTGCTCAGGTGCTACATACAGGTAGAGATATTATAAAATAAAGGCCTTGCTCTGCTGATTTACCAGCTGTAATTCCTACAAGGAAGAACTTCTTCCCATAAGGAAGAACTAGAGGAATGAGAAGCAGTTAGCACACCAAGATATTCTTGTAAAGAAAAACAGTCTGCACCCTGCAAAAAACAAGAAATCTGTCCCATGAGAATCAGTGAAGATCTGTAAACAATGCAGGAATAGAGATATTTGATAGATGTGCAAAATGCCATTACCAACCAATGAACTGAGTGTGTTGTTAGCAATTAGATCTAACTGATAATTCCATAAAATATAACCTATGCAATAAAGATTCAGCTTTTCCTTCATGAAGAAACACAGCCCCAGCTGCTTTTACTGCAATATTGAGGGATTGTCACACTTGTTTAGCTGTGGGATTGTCAGCCCAGAGCCGTCCAGGACAGCCCCACTGTGCAGGAGTAAAAATCAGCAGCAGATCAGGGGTGGGATGAAGCTGCCAAGGTCTCTGAGACCTCTGGGTGCCTCCATCCCTCAGCATGTCCTGGCCAGAATACCCAGGAGGAAAAGGAAAACCCTCTGGCACTTTGTTTGGAGTGACAGAGAGCCAGGCATTGCTTTATTCTGCCCATGGCAAACATTCTACTCACATCTCTTTTCTCTAAACTCACCACAGATCTTTACACACAAAACCAAAAGCAATTCTCTGTTCATTGATCCCAAATGACACAATTCTTGGGATTTGATTTCCTGTTGGTTATTGATCCCTTATTCTTTGATGATTTGCTCTCGCTCCTCGGTTCTCATATCAGACTTTTTCCAGCCCAGGTGTCTCTGACAGGAGTGATGTTTGGAGTTTATCTTCATTAGTGTATATTAATAATCTCCCTCTGCTTACTCCCAGAATATGGAGATGTTAAACTCACCAGACTGACCCAGGGGAACAGAAAAAAGCTTCAATTCACTTCCTTTTGAAAAGAATCTTCAATTCCCTTTGACTAGAACCTTCAATTGCCTTTCCCCTGGGCAAAGGCACACAAACCCCTGACTACAGCTACAGAAATATTTTGAAAACTGCATCATTTCCAGCAAAGGCAGGGTGGTTGTGTCAGTACTCCCCCCCAGGCCCAGATTTTCCTGGGGGCGCAGGGAATTTTCACTCCTGCAAATTCCCCAGGCTGAAGAATCCAGCACTGTGCCCCATTCCAGCAATGGAAAAATTCCAGCACTCCAAAAAAACATAAAATTAGGGACAGAATTCATTTATATTGTAAGTAAGTCCTGCGTTCCAATTCCTAACTTTGATTGCCTATCTCCACCTAAAACTCATAATTAAACTTTTTAAAATATACACACTTTTTATTCTTTGAAACCTGCTATTTTATATCTTCAGGACTGATCTGTCTTGTTGAATAAAGAATATCTGGCAAACGTATTGTGCAAGGCTCAAACTCATCTCTTTCTAAAGAGAAGAGAAAGAGAACGAACTGTTTTTTTCCAAATGAAAAATTGATGCCATCTATCCCTGAGAAAAATTGTCTGGACAGAAGTTGTGAGACCATTCTGATAATACTTCAATACAGTATATATATGTGTATATATATATTCATATTTAAATATATAGAATTAATCATGCAAGTAGGAACTGGACTGTTCTGTTTAAAAAAAAAACCCACAAATTGTTAATAATCATACTAATAAAATTTCTTAATAAAATATTATCAAATACCCTGTCCCCCTAAATTTAAACACATGGCATCTGTTTGCTTTTTTCCTCTAAACTTTTCCTGTGTTCTAAGGCTGACTGAAAACCAGCAGTAATGGCCCTGGGGTTCTTGGCCAACCCTTTAAAAGTGGGGGATGCAGCCAAACCTGATTTGCCAGTTTAAAAATGACACTTTTATTGCCTGCTGTTTAGCATCTGCCATAATTAGAGCCATTAGAGGAAAATATTTTATCATTATATGAGAATTTCTCATCTGTGGAAATATTTCTGCACAGCATCTAGTAAAGTATTCTTACACAGTCTCCAATTATTCAAATTTTTCAGTCTTAATTCTTTCTCTAAATCAACGTGGCTCATAATTATTTTAAGCTTTATGGAATTAGCTCTTTTAAAAACACTTCTATACATGCCATGACAGATTTGGACTTTATTCTGTTTGCATATTACAAATATAATCCAGCTATAATCATCTCCTCCTAAAATACAGTGGTTTTTTAGTCCTCTAACTATCAGCCTTTTGTTCCCACCGCCCTGATTCTGTGCTAAATGTGCTTTTTGCTTCTCACCATTTTCGCTTTGCTGTCAAGGGAGATCAGGTGCTGAGGAAGGGCCAGGCAGGAGGGAGCTGTGCCAAGGGCATTTCCCTTTTTTCTAGCTGTGTGTTCCCCTTCATCTCAAGCTCCACCACACCAAGGATTGTCTTGTTCTGGAGAATTCTGTTGAAATCTGTTTGATTTCCCTTCACATTGCTCAGTCACCTCCAATTTCTTTTGGTCTTCAGGGCCAAACCCTGAAATTCCTGAATAAGAAACGTGGTTTTGAGATAGAGCTCCCTCAGTGGAGTCTCAGAGGAAGCAGAATTCTCTGAGAGGATGCCTTAAATTTGGGATTTAACCCCTGGCAAACACAGCACAAATTACACTTTGTGCACATGAAAGCAAAAAGAACTTGGAGCAGAAGAGGAAAAGCAAAGCTAGGAAATCTCAGAGGTTAAATCAGAGACTGGAGGCGCTTTGCCATGTTGGGAGCCTCTGCAAGCACCACGCATGAAGAGCAGAGAAGTGTTGATTTTGAGCTGAACAATGCCAGACAAAAAATGCAGGGTGATTCTTAAGAAGTGTAATTTGCTTCTGCTCCAAGTGGTTGAGCACAGCAAGGAGATCCAGGATTCCCTGAGGAGAAATGGAAGTTCTCTCTCAGGCCAGAGGAGTTTCATCAAGAGCGTGGTACCATTGTTAAGAGGAAAATTCTGTTTTCTGGCAGGCCCTTTAATATATTTTTCAAAGTGCTTGGCTGATTTGCACATTTAAGTACTGCTGGATCCCAAGTTATGCCAAAATCAGGCATATACCAGCAAATAAAAATGAGAGAGAGAACAGGCCAGAGGATTGCAAGACAGAAAGGCATGTGGTCACAATTCAGTGTTTTGAGCTGACAGATTTGTCAGACAAATACAAAGATAATGGGGAAGGAAAGCAGCTTGGTAATTTTGTGCAGTACAGAATTTGCATGCAAACCTCTCCTAACACTGCTCCTCCAGTCACAAGGGCATGGAAGCAATAGGCTGGGCAGGGAGTGATTCAACACCAGTAAATAAAAATATACATCCCTTGGCATTTTGGAAAAAACCCACAGATGTCACATCCAGGCAATTACTGGGCCTCAAAATGGACCATACTGCAAATGGAAATGAGGAATGGCATTTACTTACTCATAGTTTCAATAACATATGCAGATATTGTATAATGTGTGTCAAATGCCATTTGGCTCCACAGAATCCAATTAATCTCAGTTCTTTCCACCACACCTCCTGCTCTGCAGAGACACCAATGGGTGCTGTGGGGAAAATGTTCTGTGGCTGTCATGGCTGGCTTGAAGGGTCTTTAATTTAATTAATTAATAGCCCTGGTTTTGGGAGCCTTGATTCAAGGTGAACACCTACACCCCAGTTCCCAAATGAAGGGGGGGCAGGACAGAACCCCACTGATTCTGAGAGATGAAGTGCTCAGAATCTCAGCCAGCCATGCTTTAATGGCAGAAATTGGATTTTCTTTTCCATGACTGTTCTGCAGCAGAGAGCCCAGGCGCCCAAAATGAAGTTACAGCCGTGCCTGCCATGATTTCATTTTCCAGCAGGCAGGCAGTGTTGGCATCTTGCTGGAATCAAGAGTCAAAAAAAAAAATGAGGATGTGGCTCCATTTCTCTTGCTTAACTTTCTGCAAGACACTGCTCTGGTTCCTCGGATTCTACATTGTGGGAATACAACTGGAGAGCAGAACTGCCAGGACTGCTCAGCTTGTC
>VRYO01002095.1:4235611-4245800 GCA_009812075.1 Sialia sialis | reverse complement strand
GCTTAAAGGAGGCCTAGATTGAGCAATGCTATCTAGTTACAATTAAGCATTATACCTTGTTCCACTAATATTATTGGTGCGCTATTTTTAGTAACAATAGAAAAAGTGTATAAACTTTGCTTTGTGGATCAATAAATGGCTTCATGGCTCCTTGCAAGCAAATCATGAAGACCTCGTCTCTTTTCCACCGCCGTCACTACATCAATAAAAGGAGTTTTATCTCCTGCTGCAACTCAAGGCTGCTGCTGTTAATTCACATTGCAAAAGCAGAACCCAGGGTCACTTGTTCTTCCTGAAGATCTTTGATAGCCTTGGGCCCTAAGTGCCATGGCAGAGTGAAACTCACATCAAACTGCACCACAGGTTGTGCAAATGTAATTTTTAACTCAGCAGTGAAAAGGAACTTGTGAATTTAAGTTGTCCCACCAAAGTCTTTGGGAATTTCTCATTTTTCTTACTGTAATGAGCACAAACCTTGAATAACAGCACCTAAAATAGACACCCAACCCAAAAAAACAAAACTTGGAGAGCCAGGATACGCTGCTTTCCATTCTTCCACTTGGCACCAAAAATGTTCAGCTATTCAAATCAGCTTTCAAGAATTTAGGAACAATAAATCTTGTACAGTTAATTTACTTAGGATTTTCTCCTAAGTTAATTTTCATATTATACTTAAGGGAAACCAAAGCATTTATTTGCAAAGCTCAAGAATGTCACATCATATAATTTCTGTTTCAACTCTATTTTAAAAGAACTAGCAACGTTTCACTTGTATTAAATTTAATTTAGGCAAAACAGAGAAGTTGCAGCAGTACTTTTCACCACAATAACTCATGCTAGCAGAGAATTCCAGGCATGGCAGGAATCCTGAACTACAGATCTGAGCCTTACAAATCTCAAGCCCAGGAAGGGTTTTTGCTACAGCTTTAAGAGAATTCCACAAATGCTGATTTGTCTTTGTAATTCAGTTTTGAATTACTGCAAATTATTGATTTTGAAATGCCTAATTTTCATCTCACACCAAGTGTTCAAATAAAAGTGTAATATAAGAAAATCCAAGTCTCTGCCCTGCTTTAGCTGGGAGTTTGATAAGCCAGTCCTGTCCCTGATATCAGATCACAGCCAGGTTTCCAGCAGATGATAAACAGAGGGCTCTGAGCAGCTTTGTTTTGCTGTCATAATTCTAGAATGTGTCATTGCTAGTTGCTGTATTTAGAGTTAATTTTATTTGTCTTTAGCTCTCACAGCTGCCCTGCCTCTCTGCTTACATGTGAGGACAGAAGAAAGAGATTTTAATACTAAAGAGAAAGGTAAAGTGGCAGTGAAATGCATTCTTCTGGCAACAACTGTGTTTTAAAGACAGACCCCCATGGAAAGTTTCTATTTTTATCCTGGAAGAGCCTCCTCTGACAGTATCTCTCAGTTTGAATCTAAGGAGCATCAAAGCACTTGAAAAGAACTTTGCCCAGCTTTGGGGGGAAAAAAAAGAGACTCAGAAAACAGGAAATCATCTCTTTTTTTGTTAAAGAACACTTGAAAAATAACTGCTGACAAATCACAAGAGCAGCCCACAAAAAGCCACAGCTTAGCAGTGGCTGCTGCTCTGTGATGAGGGACAATAAATAGAGAAAGATGTTTTTCAAAGGAGGTTGCTGTGCCTGCTCTGCTGTTTTTCTGGCTGTGCTCTCTGTAATTTGCTGATCTCACCTCCTGAATCAATCCAGGAGTCATACACCCCAAACAGTTCTCTACCAAACACTGATGGGAAAATGACCCAGGGAAAATTGGTTAGGAAGGGTGGAATTTCCTGGATGTTACTCTAAATTCAGTAAAACCCAAGGAAAGTGTCCCAGGAACAGCAGGAGCCAGGAGCAGTTTCCATTCCAATTTCTAACGCTGTTCATCCCAACATGAACCCTCTTAAAATTATTTCAAGGAAGCAAAGAAAAAAAATTATATTGAAATTGCCTTAAGAAGCAAAACCAATTTGCTTCAGTCATGGCCTGCCAGAAGGGATTTGCCCAAGTTCAGTGGCTGGGAGTTTGTCTCACTCATTTATGCTCCCTTTGCCACAGCAATTGATGTCAAGTGTGAGGCATTGGGAAGTTTAGAAAGGCAGCAAACAAGCTGTAAACAAGTGACTGAGGGAGAGGGAAATGTTTTATGGCTGGCAGCTTGCATCAGGTGGGAGTGTGGTGTTTGGGAGTGCAGTGCAGTGCAGTGTACACTGATTTATGGTGTTTATGGCAGCAATATTCCATGGTGTACAGTGTACAAGAGTGTCAGCCCTGCATTACAATCGCTGTGCCGTGCTCCATCTGTGTGATTTACAGCAAAACATGTCCTGCCATCAAGCTCCTTTCACTTTCTTCTTTTTTCTCTTTAGGAAATCTGACTCCAGTTCTGTGTTAAATGATGATTGCTCACAAACTGAAAGGGTGAACAATTGCGACTGCATCAGGAGCTGAAACCCTCAGGAACTTATAATTTTATTTTTGGTATGAAACAATTTCACTTCGAGATGGATGAGCACAACTTGTAAGAGGAGAAGGAAACAAGGAAGGTGAGAAATGGAAGAACTGGAACACAATAGGATCCAATATTCTGTGCTTTTGATCAAAACAAAGATGAATAATCCAGATCCAAGAGCAGCATCAGCTTGCAGCAGGCATGGTTATTAATGGAGCTAAATAAATTGCTGAGCAAGAGGCATCCCCATGATAAACTGCAGGTAAATCATAGAACCAGGACTGCTTGGTGTATTAATTGGAGGCATTTTTATTCAGTTTTCCAGGCCATTGGCTTCTCTGAGATTCTCTTCTGGAATATTTTGAAGCATATAATCCAGATTTTAGCATGCTGAGGGGTCATAAAGCCAAGGCCATCCATGTTTATGAACAGAGGAACGTGGAAATAAAGGCTAAACAGAGGAATCCATTCAGAGTTTTTTTATCAACAACAGAAGAACTCCACTCAAAGGAACCAGAAAAACAACTTGGAACCACTTCTTACTCAGCAGACAAATCATCTGTGAGCAGAGAAAAAAGAGAAGAGAAGAGAAGAGAAGAGAAGAGAAGAGAAGAGAAGAGAAGAGAAGAGAAGAGAAGAGAAGAGAAGAGAAGAGAAGAGATTCCATTTCAAACCCATCCCAGGCAAAACACACAGAGAAGGTTTTTTTATTCCTTTCTGTTTCCTGATGAAAAAATATCTGGAAATTGATGATCCGACCCTCCAGAAATCTTCCCACAGCCCATTTTCACATGGGCAGACTTACAGCTTCCACACAGCTCTGAGTTTCTTTGAAAACAGAATAAAAACTTAAAAAAGGGATAACTTGACACTCCAGTGCCTGTATTTGCACAACAAACAGCAGCTGGGAGCTGCTTCCCAAATAAATATTCAAAATTATTTAATTGACAAATGCATCTCTTAAAGGAGGGAGAGAGCTGTCACTTCCTCCAGAAGGTGAAGCCAATTAAAGTTTCCACTGTTTTTATCAGAAAAGAAAACCAACCCAGCAACAAGAGCAAGGAGCAATTGTAGGTATTTCATGACAAAAGAGGAACTTGACAAAAAAGCGAAAATAGTCGAAATTTTTTATGAAAAGGGAAAACATTTCCTCTCCCCAGCAGGGAGAGTTTGAATGATGACTGCAGCTTGCAGTGAGTGGAATTTTTTTTTTGCAAGTGTGGTTTTTAGAGCAAGCAGGGGTAAGAAGGAGCAAATGCGCATTTCTGGACATGAGCAGGGGGAGGATGTGAGAGCCCATCAGTGCAAACAGATTTTGGGAAACATTTTTTGTTTCTAGAGTAAAGATGGAGCATGGAGTGACCACTGATTCTCTATTCCTACCCCGAGCCATTGGCTCAGCATCTGAAGATACTGAAATAAAAATGTGTTGGAGTGACTCCTGTTTGAGCTTGATATATAACATTTCAACTGGAAGAGAAGAGTGTGGGGCTCTTTTTATCTTCACTTCTCTTCAGTATCCTCAGCAAACCCTCCTTTTTAGCAGCATCTCTGCCTCCCTGTGTTCAGGAAACTGCTCAGCCTGATCATTCCTGAGAAGGAGGAGTTTCTGAAACACAAGATCCTCATTAGGAATTCTTTATTTTCCCCTGCCTTCTGAGAAAATGCATTTTATTGCAATTATATCTGTGCTGCAAGCACTGGGTGTGAGTACAGATGAGGTTCCTGGAAGGCTGCTCCACAAACCCATCAGGATAAATTTGCTGGGAATGTTTTCTTGGATAGATTCTGAGCAATTGCTGTTTGTATTGTGGTGGAATTAAGAGGCTCTCAGTTGGAGATCCATCATACTTGAGGCATTAAGCACCTGATAAGATCTCCAGTGGATTTTGTGGTTTTAATTGGGAAAAAAATAACTCATAAGCAGCCACTTCATCATAGGACCACGGGAGGAGAAAACCGAGAAGGAATTTGCCCTAATCTCCATCCTGCCAGATAAAACTGTCAGTATTGATAAAATCTGCACCTTTTTCTTGCAGCTCTGCAATGCTACCTCAGTTTGGGGTTTTGCAGCCTCCCTGGTGCTGAGGGTGGAGCTGGTGATCTGGCAGGAGCCTGGAGGGGACAAATGGACAAGTTCAGAAATCTCCCTGGGCTCTGCACTTCCCCAGCACCAGGCAAAGAGAGTGGAAAACATTTAAACATGAAAGGGCAGGAATTCTGATCTACAGGACACAGCTCATCTGAACCAGCCTCAGCCTGGGATGTGGCAGAGTGCAAATATAACCTGAAAAAAACAGAATAGAACCTGATAAAAACAGAATAGAACCTGATAAAACCAGAATATAATCTGATAAAAATAGAATATAACCTATAAAGCCAGAATATAACCTATAAAACTAGTGGGGAAGGAAGGGCAGAGCATTGTTCTCTCCCTCACCATCATCCCCCAGGGAAATGTTGAGAAATATGAGAAATACTCTGAATTACCACAGAGGCTGCACCCAGGCTGGACACGGGCAGCTGTTCAGATCTAACTTTGGTCTATTTGCATATCAGAGGTTAATTGGGCAATTATAGCTTCAGGTAATGAAGTGATATTCCCCAGTTTGCTCCCCTCTCAATTCACTTTTGTTGACACTGTTCAGGACAGAGGGTGGCCTTGGTTCTCAGGTCTGGAGGGATTGTTTGTCAGACCAAACTGAAGAGAGCTTCACTGTGTGGAGTTCAGATTTAAGACTAATTCAGGATAGGACCTGAAAAATATAAAAGCTAAAACTTCAGGCATCACAGGGTGTATCTCTCTCTCTCTGGGAAATAGAGGGAGAGCGTTTGTTGGGATTTGTGTCCTCACTTAAAGCAAGAGGGTGAAATGAGTAAGCAGTCTGTGCAATTTCCATGGGAGCCCCTTTTTCCTGCATGTAATCCAGGACTGCAAATCCCAACCATCATTTAGAGCAGTGCTAATCCCCCACAGCAGTGACCCTAAAGATCTTTACAGCAGCACAAATGAGATCAAAGGACAAATAAAAGTCTCTTAATCCCTCTAAGTGTGAGTTCACCCTAATCTTACATTTCTGCCTTTTAATTCTCTCTAAATCTGTTTTTAACTTTGCTTAACATTCATTATCCTTTTTCATGACCTAATTCTATGAGGGAAAAAAAAAAAATAAACCATGTCCAGGAGTACAATTCAACATTTCTGCACAGGGATGGATTTTGAACATGACACTCTGGTTTCTCTTGTTGCTCTGGTTTTTCTGGCTGGAGTGGAGAAGTGGAGGGAGGATGTGCAATGAAAGATGAAGATTGATGAATGAGGTGCAAATCAACTCCTTGGTGACGCCTCTGTCACTTGGACGGGCACAAAATCGAAACAATTACAGCAAAATGAGACTGTCAGAAAAAAAACCCAAAAAACAAACCAAACCCAGACCACCTGAAAACCACAAAGAAAAACCCCCAAAACAACAAAACCCCCTAACAGAGCACAATTATCTATTCCTTCCACCTTGCTGAGCTGGTGTCATACAGAAGAGATCTCATTTTCTGGCTGCTTCATTAATGAGGTCCCACATCAATTGTGCAGAGCAGCCACTGCTCGGTGATGTTTGGAAGCCATGCCAACATTTCTATGTTCTGCTGATTTGTGTATTTTGGGATATTGAAGGCGTTTTTCATTAAGCATTATTCTTTGCTAATGTGTAGTTAATAACTTAATGGAAAAGCTTTTAAACTGCTCTGAGAATTAATCCACTCATACTTGTTTAACTGCTTGATTTTCTAATGGATATAGTGCAGGATTTAATATTCTGCTCATTTACATTACTTACCAGAAGAAAGGAGACCTTAACTGCCTTTTCTAAAAACAACAGTAAATCATGTTTAAGTTGATTGATTTCTGCATACATATTAACACAATAATGAAAGGCACAATGTCTTCATAATCCATCCATTGTGTTCAACTACAGCTGAACAGTCAGATTTATTTTTTTTTTAATTTTTATTTTTTACTTAGACTGGAGAAACAGCATCCCTACTGTCTGAATGCAGCTTATCTCACAGCTGGATTCACTCCCTGGTACAAAGGGTGGTGCTAACTTAAAAAGAAATTCCATTCAGTCCATAATTAACAGAGCTACACTGATTTACATCAACCACTGCTCCAGCTCTAGACATCTGGTATCATAATTGAAAATCTTTCTTCAAATACATCAGACATAAAAAAAAAAAAAAAAAAAAAAAAGTATTAGATGATATCCACTTAATTCCCTCTGAGGAATACTTTCTCCCTGGCACAGTCATGGAGATGGACACTGGATGGAGCAGCAGGAACTGAAGCAGCACTCAGGGATCTCATCTCAGCCCTTCCCTCCTGCACTTTTCCCAGCAGCTGCATCATGATGCTGAATTTATGACACAGATTTAAATCTTCGCTTATACCCCAGCCTGAAACCTCCCCAGTCAATGCCAGTGAGGATGTAAAGCCATCAGAGCACAAATCTCCATATTTAACCATCAAATTCATGACCAGAGCTGAGCATTCACCCACAGCAGTGTCCCCAGCAGAGGAGCAGCTCAGGGCACCTGCCTGCCAAGCTCTGCCTTCTCGAGAAGAGAAGAAAAGAAAAGAAAAGGCAAACTGCAACAGAACGTCAGACAGAGAGAGAGTGTGGAATAAGGGCGTTCCCAGGTTCGGGTGGGTGAATTCCCTGCAGGGCTGATGTCCCTGCTCCTTCACCCTGGGGACTGTCCAGGATCACAGCTCAACAGGGCATGAGGAGCAGGGACACACTCAGAGCTGAACACAGAGAACAAACCTCCCACCAATACCCCCCAAGACCACCCCAAGACCACCCCAAGATCACCCCAGGATCACTAAGATCACCCTAAGACCACTGCAAGATCACTAAGATCACCCCAAGATCATGCCAAGATCATCCCAAGATCACTCCAAGATCACCCCTAACATCACCCTAACATCATTCCAAGATCCCTAAGATCACCACAAAATCATCCCAACATCGCCCCTGTCTGTGCCTGGGCTGTCCCAGCCCTGAGGGCAGTGACAGAAGTGATATCCCAAGAGCTAGGCTCTCTTCTGGAAACAGCCACATTTAGAGCCTTAGAAACCCTGACACGTTTTATTGAGGATGCTGTGAAAAATCAGAGTTGTGAGTGCTCAGATAATCATAATCAAAGTGACTGGGAATTACTGCCATGAATGCTGAAACAAATGCACAAACATTTAGTAGCTACTCCAGGCCACATGTCAGGTTTGTCAGATGATATTTCTGCTGTCTGACTGGCAGCTGTGGTTCAACACAATCACACCCAAAAGCTGAAGGGCTGATACGAATTGTGTGACCTGGAGGAGTTGGCATCCCACACAACTCTCCTAGGCAAACAAAATCAGCAAAGGTCAGAGAAACATCCAGGCAAATTAAACAGGATATGTACAATCCTTTTTGGTTGTTAATAAATCTTCATTTTTCTTTTTTAACCAGGCAATATCCTTCAAGAGAACTTCTCAGGAAATTAAAAAGAAAGATAAATTACCAGGCAAATATTTCAGTGTAAAGATCTGAAGCCCTAAATCAGTGACTCAAATGGATGACACAGCAGCCTGAGCTCCAGATGTGCATTCCTGGGGAGCCAAAACTTCAACATGCCAGAGCAGCATCATGGCTTGGAGCTACAGGAGGCAGGGTTAGCTGAGTTAGGGAGAAATTCTGTACTCAGAGAGTGAGCAGGCCTGGCTCAGGATTAGGTGAGATTTTAGGGAGAAATTCTGTACTCAGAAAGTGAGCAGGCCCTGGCTCAGGGTTAGGTGAGATGTTAGGGAGAAATTCTTCACTCAGAGGATGGGCAGGCCCTGGCACACGATGTGGCTGCCCCAGGTTCCCCAAAAGTGTCCAAGGATGGGTTGGATGAGGCTTGGAGCAGCCTGGGACAGTGGAAGATGTCCCTGCCCAGGGCAGGGGGTTAGGAACAAATTTTAAGGTCCTTTCCAACCCATTGTATGTTGGAGATATGTTGGTATTTATGCACATTAAGGGAGTCAGGCCTTTGAGTTTATGTAAGTGCCTCTGTAATACTCTGCAACAAAACAAAACTTCTAACTGCAAGTGGATATGTTGCCCCTAAAGTCCCAGAAGGGAAGGGAGCCCCTCAATCATGTGAATAAGCAGCTGAAATAGTATAAACAATTCCATTTGAGCCTAGTTAATTATGGCGCTGTAGCTGTCAGAAATTCATCTGGAGCACTTGCTGCCTAAATTGAAGGTTGGACATCCAAATTGAAATGTCATTTATATTAGTGTGTGACACAGAGAAATAGCCTCTTCTCTTCTGCTGGGCTGTGCCCATTAGCTGCCATTAGTGCTAATGGAGTTCTGCACATCCATCACATGCAAACGCATCACTCAGCTCCAGGAACACCCCAGTGGCACATCAGAAAGCAGCTGTTTTATGGCAGTGTGCTGGGAAAGGTTCCAGGTGAGCCTGGACAGGGCCATCAGGACCCAGAGTGGTGCTCTCAGTGCCCTGACATCTGGGGTAAAATTGAGTTTTTAAATAGATACTGCAAAGAAACTTTCATCCAAGAGCTGCAGAGCCAGCAGGGATCATCTCTCAAATGTTGCCCAAATTACAGCTGTAATTTCAGAACTCCTGCCACCTTTCCCAAGGACTTGCTGTCCCTGCAGACCTGTGGCTGGGATGCTGTCCATACCAACTCTTGTGGGGATGGACCCAGAACCTTCCAGCCACCAAAGCTGTGCTAGCCAATCACAGAGTTCATTTCAGTTTTAGCATAATTATCCTCATAACCCCCTGTGAAAGCATAGCTGAGCAATCTGAAAAGAACCAGCCCCGCTGGAAGCAGCAGCACAAACCATTCTGGTTGTGCATGGCCACGATGTCACCTTCATCATGGGAGCAAGCCACAGAGAGGGAACAGAACAAACCCACGATGGTGTTGTGTTTATGGAGCCCTGTTGTGTTTATTGAGCCCTGTGCCTCCTGCCATAATCCCACAGTGCCTTCCATTACTGATTTGGCATTCCTGGCAGCGCTCTGTCAATAGGAAGTTGAGCTGAATTTTTCAGCTAAAGGGAAGTGTGGCTAATTGCCATGTTCAAACAGCTCCTGCACTGAATTAATCCTTGCACTGAGCCACCATGTTTTATTAATGTTGGGACCCAATCTGCCACTAAGGCAGTGTGGAAGAGTGACAACACTTACCAGAGCTGCAGAATCAGCCCCTGACAGCTCTGGGGCACCTCTCAGACAGCAGCTGAAGTAACCCAATAACCTGTGCTGAGTTCCAAACTGTGGAGTGCAGTGATCTCAGTTCCTGTGTGCAGAGAGCAGATGGTGATGGGAGCTGATTGATGGGGTTCTGCACAAGCCCTGCTAAGTGGCTGTCAGAACTTGCTGCAGATGCAGCACGTGGTAAATCCTGAGCGGCTTTTATAAATGTCACCGGAGAACATTTTCACCTCTGGAGCAATTTGGTTAAGAACCTGGTAGCAAGGCCAGAGAGGCTGCACGGAATAAGAATGGGATTGAGCCCCTCACTGAGTCTTGAGGCTGCTTTGTTTGGGGACAGAAGGAATTGGCAAAGGAAACCTGCCTGTAACACCAGGGTGTCTTAGGTTACAGTACAGGATGTGATCAGAGGTTTCTGTTCTGTCACCATCTGTTGAGGGTGGGGCAG
>VRYO01002095.1:4209171-4221555 GCA_009812075.1 Sialia sialis | reverse complement strand
TCTTTGTAGTGCTGTATTTCTATTTTGATTTCCCTAGTAAAGAACTGTTATTCCTAATTCCCATATCTTTGCCTGAGAGCCCCTTGATTTCAAATCTATAATAATTTGGAGGGAAGGAGTTTCCATTCTCCATTTCAAAGAGAGGCTCCTGCCTTTCTCAGCAGACACCTGTCCTCCAAACTAAGACAGCAGGACAGGATGTGTCACAGCACATGGGAAATTTCCCTCTTCATCCAGGGGCAGATCCTCCACCTTTGGAACGGAAGGCTTGGAAACAAAGGAGACAAAGCAGGAGGAGGCTGCCTCTCCCTCTGCTGCCTGGGATGGGATCTGTCAGCACTGCCTTGACCAGGACATGGGGACATTCCAGAAGGTGCCTGGAAAATGAAGGAACTCAGGAAGGGTGAGCAGAACTGTCTGTGCTGAGGGAGCAGGCCTTTCCCTTTCCACAGGGGACATGCAGGGAACCTTTGTCCCTACAAATCTCTAATTGTGTTTTTATTTTATCCATGAGCCCACCGCAAACACTGAAGACCAAAACCTTAGGATGGACACAGTCCACAGTTCTTGTAAAACTTCAAACTACAGACTTGTAGCAAAACCACAAGAGGAATCTTTCCTTGCAAAGTGCAGCTGAGAAAGACAAGCACTGATCTTGGGATTATATATGAGGGAATGTAGAACAAATTAAGTTCTCAATATAATGACACTGAGGTTGCAGAGAGCATGAATAGAGGTGAATTTGATGTTAAGAGTTTAAATAATTTGCTAGAGGTGACAATGAAGTTTTCTGTCCGCCCTGAGATTAGAAGCCAGGAGCTATTAAATTCTTTCTTTTGTTCCCAGACTGCCAGACTGGGGAGTAAAGCTCCCCGCAGGGAGGAATATTTAAAAACAACAAAAAAAGAATGAAGATTTATTTACTTAGCCCAAGCCCTAGAGTAAGAGCACATATGTACTGTCACCAGTGCTCCTGCGTGCCCCCTGCACCCTCCCTGACCTCCCCGGAGTGACAGGAGCACTGACAGCTCCTCAGGAGCCATCTGCTCCCAGCTGAGCCTTGCAGCTTCTGGGGCTCAGCACAAGGGTGGCTCCACAACCCCGAGTGTGAGAAATAACCTCACCCCTGCCCTCGGACATGGTGGGGAGCTGTCCCTGCTGGCAGCTGCTCTTGGATGCACTGAGAACTTGACAAAGGCAGAGCGGGGCTGTTGCTGCCAGCATTGGAGGAACAGAAAATAGGGCAGCACATCCTGAGTGCTGCAGCCTCCCACACGGCCGTGGGAGGAGGAAGACGGTGACACATCTCAGTCTGGTCCTTCCTGACTGCTCTGAGCTGTCAACACTTCAGAGCAGGCACTGCAGGATCTCCCCCAGCTCTGATGTGTCCTGCTTCCCTGAGGAGCTGCTCTGCTTCAGGGCAGAGCACGCCAGCCTGGCCTTTGCAGCTGAAAAGCTTCTAGAAAGCTTCTGGAAAACTTCCTGTGGTCTCCAGGACAGCAGGAAAGGAGCCAGGGTCACCTCAGGGTCACTCCCCACTCCCTCCAGTGCTCCAGTGTGGAAAATGCTCTGCTTTTGGCTCACTCTGGGGACTCTGAGGGATTCACTGTGAGGCAGATGCTCTGCCACGAGAGGGACACCTCAAATGCAGCCCAGGGGAAGGAGGAAGCAAGAAATCCCACCTGGACCAGTCAATTTTATCTGGACCAATCAGTCCCACCTGGACCAGTCAATCCCATATGGACCAGTCAGTCCCATCTGGACCAGTCAATTTTATCTGGACCAGTCAGTCCCACCTGGACAAGCCAATCCCATCTGGACCAGTCAATCCCACAGGACCAGTCAATCCCATCTGGACCAGCCAATTTTATCTGGACCAGTCAGTCCCACCTGGACAAGCCAATCCCATCTGGACCAGTCAATCCCACAGGACCGGCCAATCCCATATGGACCAGTCAATCCCACCTGGACCAGTCAATTTTATCTGGACCAGTCAGTCCCACCTGGACCAGTCAATCCCATATGGACCAGTCAGTCCCATCTGGATCAGTCAATTTTATCTGGACCAGTCAATCCCATATGGACCAGTCAATCCCATATGGACCAGTCAATCCCATCTGGACCAGTCAATTTTATCTGGACCAGTCAATCCCACCTGGACCAGTCAATCCCACAGGACCAGTCAATCCCATCTATCCCAACCTATCTTTATACAGCCCAGTAGCACCAAGAATACCACAAACAAACCAATGAGTATCACAGGGATTAGCACCAGTTTTACAGTAATGTTTGCATGGATCAAGGATATTTCTGACACTGAAAACTAACTTTAACATGAAATCTGTTGGAATAACAACAATTCTTACCCAACCACCCTGGAGATCTGGTTCCCAGTGAACTGCAGCTCAATTTAAAATTTATCAATTTATCAATTTATCAATTACTGATTCTCATAATTGTACAGCCCAACACTTGAATACTGCAACTACAAAGGACAGAGGTATGAGGGGATTAAAACACATCAACAAATAAAATCTGAGATTAAATCAGCTGGGGTAAGATGGCAACACAGCCCTACACATTTCAGGACTAAGCTGATCAATGACTGTGGTTGTTTGGAGTGTTGATACTCAGGCTCCTACAAAAACCCCACAATTTCTCCCTCCAAATGGGCTTTTCAGAATTATTAGGCTCATGTGCATTTATTAAAGATCGAGTCCATGCTGTTATTAGCTTTTAACCATGCAGCCACAGTCCAAATAAAGCTGGGGTTTGCAATGCCATGATCACATTGACTCTCACCTGGTCATTTATTCTGCCATGGAAAGACAATAAAAAACTCTGTGCTTGGAGCATGTCTATCTCCCTCATAAAAACTTTACCTCGGTTCTTTGGATTATTTTTTATTTTCTGACAAATGAGGAACAGCTGATTAACAAACACATTGCTCTTTTTACAGTAGAGCTTTTCCTTCCATGCTGCAATGATTGAGAGCAGAACGCTCGAAATCTGTCAAAACACGATTTCTTTGGAATCGAGCCACAAAGGAGAAAATGAAATTGCCACAGAAAAATAATTAATACAAAGCACTAATTGATAGAGAAAAAAAAATCCTTACACCTAAAAATACCAGTGCAATACAAGCTGAGAGGTTATTTTTAGTCCTACTCTTAACAAAAATACCTCAATATGTTTAATAATAACAAATTAGATCTCCAGGGCAAGATACTGAGAAAAATTGTTTACAGCCAGCACTTCTACATCTCAAGAATTTACCTCAACAGGTTTTAAGTTGTTATTAAGCTTTTTTTTTTTTTAAGAAATGGCTTTAAAACAATTTTCCATTATGTGCTTTCATTACTGGTTATATCAAGTGAGGTTTCTGTGTAACCAAAAATCATTACAGCACAGGCAGCTTCAGAGCCTGAGCCTCCCTGAAAGCCACTTTTCTGGAATGTATGTGTGAAACACAGGAACACAAAAAATTGCTTTTCATGTAAAGAAAAGAATGCATTTTGAAATTAGTTCAGACTTCAATTAAAAATCTTTCATCTTTCTTTTCTAATAAATAGCTCCTTATGACCAAGGAGATGGCAAGGATTAAATCTTCTGAGCTTCTTTTAAAAATCTATATCCAATTCCTAAAAATCCATATCCAATTCTAAACATATTAAACCACTGGAGCCTTGTCCTGGCTTCACCATAGAGAGGGAAAAGTCTCCTCTGCTGAGCCATGAGAGCTTTCAACTTTCTCTCTTTGGGAACTGCATGAAGCTGGATAGACTTTCGAGGTTTTTAATGCTTTTTAATCCTTTTGCACCAGCTGACAAATCCCAAAGCTGTGTGCTGGGAAATCCACCCCTCTGCCAGGACTCTGGGTTGGTGTGTCCTGAGAAATGGAGTGAACAATGGAGTGGAAAATGGAGTGGAAAACGAGTGGAAAATGCAGTGGAAAATGCAATGACAAATGCAGTGGAAAACGGAGTGAAAAATGCAGTGGAAAATGGAGTGAAAAATGCAGTGAAAATGCAGTGGAAAATGAAGTGAAAAATTGAATGAAAAGTGCAGTGAAAAACCGAGTGAAAAACGGAGTGAAAAGTGTCTCTGTCCATGCCTACAGACACCCAGGAGTTTTCCCAGCTGGATCCCGAAGCACATCCCTCCTCTGAGGGACCGCAGCCCAGCCCTAGGTGTTGCAGTCCACTCCCTGAGCTGCTTTTGGGAGGAAATTCCCTCCTCATCCTCAGCTCCAGGTCAGAGCTGCCCCCCTGGCTGCACCTCTTGAACATCAAAGGGGGGCTTTGCTGCCACAATCTCATCTGAATTCCCTTGGAAGATGTCAGGCACTATTCAGGGAAGTGCTGGATGGTGTTGCTTCCTGGAAGAGCACTTTAAAAAAAAAACCAAAAAAACAAAGCTTCATGCAGTCTAAATATATGGTGCTCAAGTGTATGCCCAAGTACTGGGAGATAAATGGATTTACACTGGCAGGAGGTACAGATTCAAATACAACATCTCTGTTTATTCACTGCAGACTGAAGTGGACACATGGGTCAATGGAATGATTTTCCAGAAAGAATATATATTTTTTACTTCCTCAAATAAATAAAGTTTACCAATGACTAAAATTACTCTTTAACAAGTCAGAAAATCCATCAGCATTCAGGCAGATCCATGCATGCTGGAGGCATTCTCTTCTAAGAATTTTTGAGAATATTAGGCATCTTAGAACGAAAAAATAAGACAGAAATGTCCTGTGAGGGACAGAGAAATACCAGAGCCCCTCGAAGCAGGAGCCCAGGCTGGGCAGAGTTTTGCAGGTGACACTGCCTGGGATGATCCCTGTGCTGCCTGAGGATGGAGTGACACAGAGATGCTGGCACAACCACAAATTCAGCCCTCTCCTGGCTCAGAGATTTTGTGCAGGCCAGTCCTCATTACTGTGAGCTCGATATTCACAGCACTTCAGTGGGAGCTGGGATGTTCCGTGAATTCCTGCCACACTTTCTGTCACATCCCTATGCAAATTGTCCCTTGAATAATGTGTTATTGTTCCTCTGTCTTGGACTGCTTAGTTAAAATTTCTGTTTTGTCTGACTAAAAGAGAAGAAGGGGAAAACAATGCTGGGCACAGATTCCTGAGCAGTCAGCTGCCATGAGATCTGGAACCGAGAGTTTCAAAGATAATTTATTAGGAGATGCACAAATGGAATTAAATAGTCTAGTACTTGCAGGAGGCAGCTAAACACAATTTAAATCTGATCCATGTCCAGTGCATTCTGGATTTTCTTCTGGTTGCTGTATTTAAATAACACTCCCATGAAAAAACATTTTCTCCTCAGCACTCCCCCTCATGTTTCAGAGTCAGTGGGTGAGCTGGTCAATGCTTTTTGGATCTGAGACCAAATCCAGATTTTCCTATTGTGGCTGTGGACATTTTCTGAGAAAGAATTGACCACTTGCAAGAGGAAAAGTGAATGAAGAACAGGGCAGATGAGGAAGTGCGGGAAGAGACAGAGTATTGGGAATATTGGGAATATTGGGAATATTGGGAATAAAAAGTTGAGTATCCTCCCTGCTGGAGATGCAGCACCTTTTTTGAGAGGGGATCTCTGTAGCTGGGAAGGTACAGGGGGAGATGGTGTACTTAATAAAAGGTTTGGATGTGTCATTTTTGCTTGCCAAAGAAAATTGGCCAGAAAAAACCCCGACTGCTTAATGAATTGTTCAAATGCTCATTAGCATCAATCAGATTTATTTGAACAGATAATTATGCCCATATTGTGCTTTCATCACTGGAATTGTTTATGTTAAACTGTCAAGCAGCCGTTTTCAAATTCTACTCCTTGATGTGTTAAAGTTCTTTTTACGGCAAGAAAAACAAAGGATTTATTAATTTTTCCCCCTCAGCTCTGTTTTAACCCTGTTTGAAGTCTTCCACAAGGCTTTTAAGTCTACAGGAGCAGCGAGTGATTTCCATTTCAGATGTTATGGATGTCCAGTCTGTGTGTCCTGCTTTAACCCCTTCAGTGCCCTGGCTGCAGGGCACAGGTGAGAGCCCCAGCACAGGTGAGTCACAGGTGAGAGCCCCAGCACAGGTGAGTGCCTCAGCACAGGTGAGTGTCATTGCATTCACAATAAAAGTCGATCTTGCTAACCAGTATAAATCTGTTTGTGGTGGTGAATGACTGCCTTTTGACAATGTTCAACATTTGATGTGCTTTAAAAATGGAATAATTTTCAGCAATTGTTTTCCTACCCTTTTACCTTTCACAGCAATAAGGAGAAATTCTTTAAAGGCATCTCCCAGGAAGATCTGAATTATTCCCATAAAGAACCACCATGGAAAAAACAAATAAAATCAAGCAAAATAAAAACCAGAACAAAACCTATTAATAATTCCTTGAAAGGTAAATAATCCTAAATAAAATCAAAATTTCCTAGTCTGCCAGTTCTCTAACTTCAGCTATGTTCAGTACAGAATTTAATTTGGGTGCTACAACCAACTGGTAAATGGCAATTCAGATCCCTGACTCTCTGTCAATAAGGAGCAGAGAACGCTATCAGTGTTTTCACACAATTCTCAGCCTGAGAACTTACAGCAAACAGGAAAACAAAGTGTTCATCAAACCTTGCCCATCAAGCAAGGAAGGACAAGCTCCTCTGTGGTCCCTTTTATCCTCATAAAATCCCTATGAAGCATTTTTCAGAGATCTTCAGTCTTGGGTTTGAGCTGCCCCTGGTTTTGGCCAACTGTCCTGGTGAATCTCTGTTGCATTCCACTACCCAACATGTATTTAGATAGCACATTCCTCGACCCTGTGGCTTGACCCTATTCCTCTGACCACACCGAGTTGGAAGAGATTGGGACAGATCCAATTTCTATCCCACTCCCTTTTCCTGGACCCTAGAAACAGCCCCGTTACCATGTGACCACTCTCTTTCTCCCTGGACACCTTTGAGAATAAACCTTGGAACAAAGCCAGGGGTCTGAGCCCCCTTTGTCTGCTTTGTCCATGACCACCACCACCCCATCTCTGACTGAAAGCTAGCTGGGAGGTCAGAGAGAGCAGCAGGGTGTGAGTCAGTTGGCGCCCAATGTGGGGCACGAACCCACAACCTGAGATTAAGAGTCTCATGCTCTACTGACTGGGCGCTCAGAGAGGGGGGCAGGGGGTGAGTCAAATCTCAGCATCCTGTGGCTGTCACATCCTGTTTGCTCACCTCACCTCAGCCATAAAGACTTCTTATTTCAGAGCAGGAGTAGAAGCCTCTTGAGGAAACATGACAAGCAGCCTTTCATACAGGAGCAGGTGAAGATTGGCATCCCATCATTTTGAATGCTCAGCAAGAAGCCTTGAGAGCCCTGGGAGATGCTGCTGGCCCCAGCACCATCTGCACTGGGACACAGCACACAGAGGGGCTGCTGCAGGGGCTGTGACTCCAGCCCTGCTCCGAGCTCAGCCACAGGAAGCTGCTCTCCTGAAGGAATAAATCAGGTGCTTTAACTCTGTGGAGCAGAGGAACTTGCTTTATTAACTGTTGATTTTGAGACTGCACAGGCAAGGCTTGAAAAATGAAGTGAGGATGGCGCCTGTATTTTGCATTATAATTCAATTTAGAAATACCACACACACACAGGGCTTCATTGCTAATGGATGCACCAAGCAGACCTGACTGCTCTACATCAACAGCAAAACAAAGAGCTGCACATCAGCAGTAGACTCTCATTAGCAGTAATGTTATTGCAAAGCGTGGAGTATCTGTCAGGCAAATGGAACTGCCTCTGACATCCACCACAGCTCCATTTCCCTGCCTGCCATGATATGTTTCAAATTGAGGAACATCTGTTCTGGGCATGTGATGAATCATCTTCAACTATATTTCCTATTTCCTGCTATCCTGTGAGATCAGATAGTGGAAAGAAGTTACATAACACTATAATTGTATTGTTTTTCAGCACTTCTGAAATTTCCGATTTTTTTTCTCATCTATGGCTCATTTAATGGTTTAAAAGATAAAAAAAAAAATAAAAATAAGGAAAGAGTTCCTTGAGAGAGGATATTTCCATTTCCAGAAGTTGAAATAAAAATGTTATGGACATTCTTCCTTTCCTGTTGATAGTGAGTTGGCTGAAGTGGCTCACCCACCCCAAGATAACAATTCCAGAGAGGAACAATGCTATTTTTGCCAGTGTCCTCTTCAGCTGATAAATTGTCTCACTGGATGTATCAGAACTGTAGCTGCTAGCAGAGGTGTGGGGGAGTAAGCAAGACACAGGTGAAGTGTAGATTTATATAAAAATAAAAAGAGCACTGTGAAAGCTTTGGTCAGAGAGGAATTTGGCAATGAAAAATAAGACCCTTTGATTGAAATGTAAAATTTTGCACATCAAAAAAGGGATTATTATTCAGGCAATGGGACCTGACAGCATATCAGCACAGCACATGTAGAAAATTTCATGTAGCTCTAGTGTGGATGTCTTCTGCATTTCAAGTGAAAATCAAGAGCTATTGAGAAGAATAAGGATGTTTTAAATGTGCTGGGTTGTGAGCAGCAATATGAGCACCTTCATGCATGAGAAAGCACAATTTGCCAGGCTCAGAAGGATATCCCTGTGTGCTCAGCTCATCCACCTGCTGATCCAACACCACTTGTTTCTCTGGGAATGGGCTTTGTGCAGAGTCTTTACAGAAAAGCTTTTGGACTCTTGCTCAGGTAGAAGGCAGCTTTTGGAAATCACTTTGGTTTCTGGACAATTGGCATTATCCTGGATCACAGCAGGTGATTCTGGCTAAGCAGAAATGTCTCCTTCACTCAGCTTCAGGTCCAAACATGGATCCCAGCTTCCCTTATATTCACTAGAATCCACACAAATGAAATCAGGAATTTAATTGGGCTGCTACAGTCCAGTTCTACACTGAGCAGACTGTTGTTTATTCAGCTCACAAAGCTGAATCCATCACAGCTGAGCAGGAGCTCTCCTCCAAAAGCAAACTGACACCCCAGCAGGGCATGGAGAGCAGCAGAGCATCCCCAGCAGCAGCACCTGCTGTCTCAGTGCTTTTATCACCCTGCTAAGTGCTGCAGGTAAAGGAATTAGCACACAGACGTGAGCACAGCGTGCAGCCCTCATGTCCTGGCATTTCCACTGCCCTGCCCCTGCTCTCACCACCAACAAACGATGCCATTTGTCTCCTTCTCTGCCATCCCACATTGCCCAGTGAATTCAGGCTTTGCTCTGCTTTCAGAAGGAGGCTGATTGATATTTTTATATTCAAACTTGGCCTGCATGAGGGCAGCCTGGAAACTGTGGCATTGCCTGTGCAAATCAGCCTGGACAAGTCAAGGAGGTTTTTGGTCAGTCTGCACCAGGAGAAGCTACCTGGCTCACTCTTGGCTGCTTCCAAAGCTGCACCTGCAGCCCAGGTGCTCTCAGAATATAAAGAAGCATTTTCCTCCAAGGATGCACATCTGAAATGCAGATTTTTGTGGTCTGGGCATTAGACAACGCTGAGGAGATCATTCTTCAGTTGCCAGGAAGATCAATGACCTTGGAAAAGTGAGTTCAGTACTTAATTCCTCTCTACTTGCTCCAGAATTCTGCTTTATTAAGAGTGTGTAATACCCCAGCTAATGAGGACACCCTGTATACATATTTACATATATTTATTTTTATATATTTATATGGACAACAACTTTATCTCTTTCTAAATGAGTGTCTCCTGTGACTGAACTCTCAGGGAACGCTGTTCTTGAAATTAATCTTGAATGCTCTAATTAGACTGGTAGTGGTTACAGAACTCTCTAATGGCTACTTTGAAGAAACAATTACTGTCTTTATTATGATAACCCTCCAGATGAGATACTACAGTTGACAAAAGATTATTAAACAGGTTATTATTCAGTCACTGGCTCACTTAGGCAATAGCTTGTGCATGTAATGATGAAAGCCAACATGCCAGCACTTGAAAGTGTTCTAATGCAGTGCCCAAGTTTTAATACTTTTTGGACAGTATGATATTGCAATAGATTGAGATTTTTTAGTAAATCAATGGTAATTCTGCTATAATTAGATCTTCATAAGGATGGATAAGGTGTGATTAGCATACAGAATTTTAAACCTTTTATCTCACTTCTCTCAGAAATCAGCGTAGAAGGTCAGAACCCAAGACAATGGGCATTATTTCCCACGGTGAAGAATTGATTTAATCCAATTTGTGTCTCCTAATACCCATAGCCATCAGTCAATCAGAAAAGGGACTTCAGGATAAACAATGTCAACTCTTTGACAAAGCCTGAAAAAAAAAATCAGAAGGAAAAATTCAATCCTGAATTGTACCACTGAAAGCAGCATTATTTGGGCCAAAGTAATTTTTATTTCCACAACCCTTGGGTTTGTATCTTCTTGTAAAATATCTTGGCAAGAAAGGCATTGCAGGAATGCAGAGATGTTATCATACTACCTGTAAGCACTTTGCTCAATTATTCTCCCCAGGGATGGCTGTTTGAATAAGTGAGCAGTCATTGAGATTTTGAATTAGTCTTGTGTATTGTAACCTCACTGCTTAGCTCATATTCCTCTGCTATGGAGAACACAAAGATCCTTTCTGAAAAGGCAGAGCACCACGTTTTCTAATCAGATTCTTATACCCTGGTGGCTCTGCAGACCATTTTCTGATAGAATTGAGGCATGGGCTATGGAGCTAAAATAGAACAGGCTATTAAAAATGTTATCTCTATGGAAACTTATAATAACAACACTAAAACAACTCCGTGATAGAGAAGAACCCACTTGGAAAAATGATGCATTAGTTCAGAGTCACTGCCACTCACAAAAAGCTTCCAGAGAGAAAGAGATCCATACAAGGAAGGTCTGGTATCAAGGAAAGCAGCTGCATCTCTAATGGCATCATTCACTATATTAGACAACAGCTTTTTTTAAAAAAAAATCTTGCAGTAATGACTGAATCACTGGTGATTGTTTTATCTGCTCTCAGATTGGCTGTATGATTACAACAGTCAAATTTGAGGTTCTCTAAATACGAGCACACATGTGAACAAAGTCTGAAAGCATGCAAGTAGCGCCACAACAAGTGGGAAAAGTAATTTCCTGCATTTTGATGTCCTCCTCTGCTCTTTTGTTTCCCTGGTGCCACGTGCTGTGTCGGCAAATCTCCATCCCAGAGCTCGCTGGGATCAGCAGGATCTGATCTGTGCTGGAATCTCAGCAGCAGAGCATGGAGAGAGCAGCTGTGTTTTCATCTGGCACTGATCATCATGGCATGTCAGCACCACTTCTGGGAGTGCTGCTCAACCGGGAAGGGCTTGGTGGTCCCCAGGGAGGTGAAGTGGCAGAAAAGGGAGAGGGTTTCACCACGCAGATGGCTTCAAAGAGCCACAGCTCATCTCTGTAGCCCAACAAACAATCTGAGATTTCTATCTCTTCACATTCACATTTCTATTTCCCTCTTTCTACCTGAAGCTATGTGTGAATGTATCATAATAAAAGAAATAAAAAATTAAAATAGCAAAGCTTTGTCAAAAAGCCCACTGAACATCCCCATCCTTATCCTTCCTTGCCATCATCTAACTTTTGGGAAGGTGCTCATAATAATGTTATTTTTTTCACCTATGTCTTAGCTACTTTAAAACTCGTGGTGAAGATGAGAGAAATTTTTATGAGTAAGGTGAGGTACCTTGGACAAAATAAACTGCGTGCCCAGCAATCCAAACCCTACATCAGCTTCCACCAGCCCTGGCTGGGACTGTTTCTCACTCAGAGATCTTTTCAAAACGCACAGCCCATCTTGGCTCATTAGCATTAGAAAGCCTCTCGACATTTTTGGATGCTGTCCCTTCCCAAGGCCGTGTCCTTACAGCGGAGTCACGGCCGGGGTGCTCGGTTTCCTGGGCAGAATTTGGCAGAGCTCCCTCGGGAGCAGCTCCTGGATAAGCCTGGGTGTGGATGATCCAATTCCTACACAGACATCTTCCCCTGGGCCCTGGAACTCACTACAATAGGTAAAGTCTCCTAGAGACCAAGGCTGAGCTAAATTCCTTAAGAATTTGGTCACTCTCCTAACACCTTGGAAGATAATTAGTCAGAAATTAGTTTGTGCAATTGGTCAGTTCACCTTTAGAGCTTTTGACTTAGATTGGATGCTGTTCTTTGTGTAAACTTTTATTGGCTGTAGTTTGAATCCCCATGAACCCATAAATATAAATGTCTCTGAGGATCCCTGCTTGACTCCCTTTGCATGAAATAAAGATTCTTGTGGAATCAAGGAAAGCCTCAGGTCTTTCTCTGCTGGTGAATGTGAGCTGCTGAGAGTGAGCTGATCCATCCAGCACTCTCCTGTCCTGGAAAAACACCCAGCAGAG
>VRYO01002095.1:4194296-4208253 GCA_009812075.1 Sialia sialis | reverse complement strand
TCTGTCTGTCTGTCTGTCTGTCTGTCTGTGAGTGCCAGCCTGTCAGCTCTGCAGCTGACACATCCTGGGAAGCCTCTGCTGGCTCAGCCTTCCCTTTGGCAGCTCTTTGAGGTTTCGGCTCCTTTGATCCGGCTCAGCCTGGGCACGGTCCCGGGTCCAGCAGGGACGGAGCCGGCTCATTAGCGCTCCTGCAAGAGCTGACCCAGCCAGCAGCACCCGCTCCTTTGAAGCCACCTATCTGAAGTTATTCTTATCTGTGCCATGGTCTTACATTTCCTCTTCGCTCCTTCAACAACTCGGTTGATTTAACTCCCTCCCTGCCGGCAGGAGGATGAATTGGATATGGAAACATAACAGGAACGAGAAATGTATTTCTGGTAAGAAAAAAAAGTGTTTTCTTTTTTCCAACATCTGTTTCATCTTCCTTCCCCGATTTCTGGTATTATGAAACAGAGAGGTAAGAGGGAGTGCTTAATGATTTCCGCTATTCCACTTTATTCCACTATTTCTGGATTCTGATCCAAAATAAGACCTTTTACTTTATTTTCCCTGCATACAGTTACATCTGATCCAACTCTGTGCTCCTCCTGAAATACTCTTATAAGGATCTCGAAAGATTCTTTCACTTGAGTCTAAAAATCCTTCTAAAGCCATAATCATACACAAATCATCAATGAGTAAATTTCCTCCAAGCATGCCGAGAGTTCTGTTCAATCAGATCAGGGATTTACTGATTTTTCAGTTGTGAAGATTGTGTGTAGTCCTTCCCTTCTCACACTCAAAGTTCAGACAGCCCCACAGAACACCCGCCCAGAAAATGCAAAGATAACGGCCCAGGTTTAAAAGATCTTCTTTCCCTCCTTAAAATCAACTGTATTCACTCAACAACTCCATGGAAGAAAGTGAAAAGAACATGTTGAGGCACTCTGAAAACACGACAGCAATTTGCAGTTGGCTTTAGGTGTGAAGAAGGCATCGTGTGTCCCTAACAAAATAAGCTTATTTTGCCACTGTTTTAAAAATAATTTCATTACAAGAAACGTAAATTATTTCCACAGATTTGACCTGATTGAAATTAAAAACGAGCCAGGCGGTTTGTAAATACTTTGAAAGGGTAGGTTATTGGTGTAAAAATTGCAAAAGTCACAGGTAGGCTCTGCTCTATCTAAAGAAGTTTGGGACAGGACACTGGAAGTTTTGTAATGAGCTGCTAATGAAGAATAATTTCACAAAGATTCTTTCTCCCAGAGGTGTAATTCACTTGAGGTTTGGGGGAAAATACAAAAGAGCTGAATCTCTCCTGCCCTGAGACAAAAGTTATTACTCAAACAATAAAATATGAATGAAAAAAGGTGTCCAGTCATCTTTACCAATTGCCCATTTTCAGGTTTTCTTACAAGATCAGTGCATTTCAGTAGAAGAGATTTGAGTATTTCTGATATTCTGGTTAGATTTGCCTTTTGCAAGTTACTGTGGGGTTTTTGGTTATGGGACTCATGATTTTATTAAATTTTTGCAGGTTTTTTGCCAGTGTCTTCAGCAAATCCAGGATCAGCCCCCTTTCTGGAAGTTTTATACATCCTTTTATGCCTCTGTTTTATTGCACATCAAGGCTCATTGATTTTGTGTGGCCAGCACAGGGGAAAATGAATTATTCACTAATGATGATTCAAGCGGGTGTGGCTGTTGTGATGTTAAATCCCTCCATCAAGTGTGGACATGGCATGAAACGATTAAACACGACTAAACATGTCCCTGCTTGATAAATGTGTCCTTCCCTGTCCATCGGGCTGGCAGGGGGGCTGAGTGAGTGACAAATTCCTGTCATCCCCACGGAGGTTAGCCACCAAGGAAATGCCTTTCTGATCTCACTAATTCACTTTTCCCTCCGGTTTTGGTTGATGAAAGCACCTCAGGTGTGACACGTGTCTCTGTGCACTGAGCACATCAGTGATGCAACATCTGGAACTTCCCAGAGATCCAGTTCGGGGCCTCTGGGGCTGGGCAAAGATGACAGAACAAGGACGTGCCACGGGGAGTGACTCCAGCAGAATGGCTCTCTTACAGAGATGGCTTCAGGGAAAAAAATAAATTTAAAAAAGGAATGTATTTCATTGGCTAAGGGAAGGAAATCCGCAGGATTTTAAACAGGGATCTGCCTCGGGTATATAAAACACTCTTGCTGCTCCAAAACTGCTCTGCAAGGTTCTGTCTTGTCCAAAATATTTTTTTTAGGCTTGGTGGTGTTCTCCTTACACCTGAAAACTCTCCTCAGCTGGGCTTGCACCTACTGTAACATCTTTGTTCAGAGCTTGTACTAGAAATCCATGAGGGATTAGCAAATCACAGAGCAAACTATTTTAGAACATGCAGCCAAAATATCTCATTTCGGCAAGCCCTTGAACAACTTCTGCAGAATTCTCCTCCTGCTTTGGGACAGGTGTGAACTTCCTCTACAGGACTAATTTCCAGTTTCAGGTCATATCTACAGAAAACTTTACATCAGTGGTATGTAAATACAGTAATTTCACGATTCTAAGCCGCACCTTCTTCATGGAAGAATCCAGCCTACCCCAGCAGTGCGGCTAATCATCAGGTGCGGCTTATCTATGGACAAATCCCAGTGAAATGCCAACCTGGAAGTGAGAGCCGGCCAGGGAGGGTGCCTGGGGCTGCCTTTAAAGGCTTGGCTGGTCGATGAAAACTGTTTGCAACTTGAGCACCTGACACCAAACCCTGCGCTGGCGCCATTCTTTTACTAGCTCGTTACTTTGTCACACATGGATCCTCGCTTTTTAAAAAAAAAAAAAGTGCGGCTTATATTCAGGTGCGGCTTATATATGGACAGATCCTGTGGTCTACCTGGCTACCAGGACCTGCAGCTTATAATCAGGTGTGGCTTACAATTGTGAAATTACTGTACATTCCTGGGTCCATAGCTGATATAAACCAAGATTTTTTTCAGAGATTTCTGTGGTCCATGACTGGAAAGGAAGGGGACTGGAAGGGCTGAAGTGTGACATTATTTTGCTGGAGACACTGGAAGGATTTGCTGAACTGTTGTCATGGTGGTGGTTACGCAAGGCCCTGCAGGAAGGAAAATAGAACACAAGACACACATGCATTTCTAAAGTGCAACCATTTAAATAGCAGCTTCTGTTCCGTTTGTAGGGTTTTCTCACCTCCTCACTTCAGTGGCAGCTCTCCCACATTTAATTAGCTCCTCCAAATGGAGACCAGATCACGTCATGCTTAGTGCAAGGTCTCCATCGGATGTTCTACCTCTAGCTCTGCCTCCAGCAAATATCTGCTTGTGTTAATTATGGACAGTGCTGCAGTGCTAGAAGAGTGTAGAGTCCCTGGGAAACATGGGTTTTCATAACTCAGGGTAGAATTTTAAACACAAACTCACAGTTTTAAATGTCCGAAAGGCGTCAGTGAAATGCCAATGGGAGTAAAATAATATTTGCAGCTTCCAGTGATCATCACCGAGGCTTTCTCCGATGTATTAATAGCTCGGGCAATTTAATTTACATACAAAAGCACGAAGTGGAAAGCAGTTTCCTTTGAACACCTGTAGTACTTTCTCTGGGTGTACTGGGAGATATTGCAAGTGCTTCAAGTGAAGATAAACGAGGAATGTACTAGCCAGAGTTCATTAACTTCTCTTACTAAATACCAAATAATCCTGCTTAACTTGAAGGTGTTGGTGTTCAAAGAGATCCTGCTTTTATCTTCCCAGTCTCTGAAGAAGGCAGGGGGAGAAAAGGCTCAAGTACTTTTCTTTGACTTGAAGGACAGGCATCTGAATCCTTCCAGACAAAGCTTCTTTGCCTCTTTCTTTCTTTCTTCTAGAGGAAGAATATGCATATTTCATCAACTTTCCACTTAAACTCTTTCACACCTACCAGAAGAGATCTCTACTCCCTCAAAATGTGTTCTGCTAACTAAAAGCTACAGGCTATAGCTGATTTCCATGACAAAACCCACAATAAATGAAATAAACACTGCTTAGGGAGCTGTGGATACCCAAGCAGTTCACACTCGGAATTTTATCTCCAGAGTTCTGCACATGAACTCATCTTGTGGAAAATGCAGAGCTACTCACATCCATCACCCGTGCAGGAAATTGGACAAATGTTTTACTCAAAGAAAAAAAAAAAACAGAAATTTTGAGAGGCTGCTTGAAGCACCTCCCAGGTGCTGTGAACAGCTCTGACTGACCAGGACAAGTGGACAGCAAGAACTGAACGCTGCTGCAAGGGTGAATAATTCTAGGCTGGGGATCTCCACAGTAGAATCATCTATGGGAGCAGGAGCTTTCACTGCTTGTCCCGGGGTTCTCACTCAAAGGATGCAAATAAAACACAAATATTGCCTTTTGTTGTTGTTATCACTGAATTTCTACATCTGATAAAACTCATTTCTCATACTCCATTCCCTGACTTTTCTGCATTAGTCCTGTGGATGCAGGAACAAAGTGAATTTTTCAACTTGGCCTGTTGCTTAGAATTCCATTCAAAGAAATTTTGAAACAGTGTTTAAAACACTTTTTGTTTGATCTTTTAACATTTCATATTTGCAAGCAGTTAAACTAATTTCAAGATAAACTAATTGAGAAAAGCTTTAAATCTCACAAACGCCTGAAGATTTGAAAAGCTCCTAGAAAATGGTGTTGGCCTATTAATAAATACCAAGGACATTTTTTGCCAGCTCTGTTAAATGCTTCCATCAGCTGAAAGTGCATTATTTTGCAGTCAGAAGGGTGTTAACCTTTCAGTTGTGCAGGAACAATGATAAATCCAATCTCTTCTAACATGGTTTATCAGGTAATGATGATACTTTAACAAATAACAATGACCTCTTTATTCAACAGTACATAAAACATAACTAGAATTTTGTTTAATGACTCATAGTAGAAATTCCTTATTTTGCTGCTATTTTGTTGTCATTTTTGGTGGGTTTTTTGCTGGTTTTTTTTTGCTTTTTTCAATTCCCTGACCTATTGTCCCTGGTATCCATAAGATACTTATGTGTAATCCTTAAGAAGTGAGATTTATCATCATGCCTTTGAAGTACAAAGGATCACGAGCCTCTTTCCTGATGGCCAAGATGTATTTCTCAAGGCAGTGCACCATTTCCAAGCTTTTCTTTTCTCGTTCACTCGCTCCAATGTCACTGCACTCTGCACACAATGATTTACCAGGGCTGGAGCACAAGGCAAGGGAGATTTTCAGTTTGTACAGTCAGTGCTTGCCTGAGCTGTTCCTGCTGAGCTCTCAGTGTGGGAGCTAAAGAACCCTGACCTCTGACATCTCAGACATCAGCCACGTCTCTGGCAATTAAGGACTTTTTTAAAAGGTGAATTCTATACTAGAAAATCACAGCAATTTCACAATTATAAGCTGCACTCGAATATAAGCCGCACTTTTTTTTTTTTTTTTAAGGGAGGATCCATGTGCGACAAAGTAACAAGTTAGTAACAGAATGGCGCCAGTGCGGGATTTGGTGTCAGGTGCTCAAGTTGCAAACAGTTTTCATCAACCAGCCAAGCCTTTAAAGGCAGCCCCAGGCACCCTCCCCGGCCGGCTCTCACTTGGCATTTCGCTGGGATTTGTCCATAAATAAGCCTCACCTGATGATTAGCCGCACTGCTGGGGTAGGCTGGATTCTTCAATGAAAAAGGTGCGGCTTAGAATCATGAAATTACTGTAATTGTCTTTTCTAGAGTGACCAGAAACTTCATATATCAAGGCTGTGATATCTCTGAACATTTCTAAGTGCAAAAGCAATTCCAGAGATAATACAGGGGTCAGCAACATTTTCTGTCTGTATGGAATTAATCACCTGGAAATATCAGATTTCCAGGAATGCTGATTCAGGATCCATGCATTACGATAAAAGAAAACATTTTTTTGATTGTGATGAACTTTGGGCAAACGCTGCTGACTTAGAAAGAGAGTCCACATCCATAAAACCACCCTGAGGAATGGCAAGAAAGGCAGCAGCTTAACAAGGAAGGACTGAGGGGAGAGTGGATTTGTTGCTTCCTGTGGGAGGATCCTTTGGCTCCTTCCCACATCCAGGAAAAGGAGAATGGCCCAGGAGAGCAAAGGGCTGTTCATGGGGATTTGTTCTCAAAACCAAAACCAGCTTTAGCCTCAGAAAAATGGGAAAAGGATACTCAGACTGGTTTTACTGGTCTCTCTGGGGATTGTGAGGAATCCAATCCAAGCCCACTGCTGCTCTTGGTGGGAGACACAAGGGATGAAAAGGAATAAAATGGGCATCTAGAGGGATGGTTTGGAAATCACTGTTCTTATGTTGTCTGATTGCTGAATTCTTCTGGCCTCCCTGCAGCTGCAGCTCTGTACAAAAGCAGCCAAGCTGCAATGCTGTGAGCAAAGGTTTAACAAATAATAACCAGAATCTATTTATTTCCATCTGCAAATGTACACATCTTGCTATTCCAATTCGCATAATGAAAAGAGCATTAGAATCCAGATGTTCATCAACTTGGATACAATTTCAGTTTATTGCAGGGACAGTTTGGATGCCCCAGTTCCAGACGTGATCCACTGCGTGTGAAAGTCAATGTATTTACAGTATAAAGACTTTAAATAATTTCTCAATGCAATGATGAAATTGTTTTTGTCCTTTTCCTCAGTAGCCAATGACTGTAATGAATCACTTCATTTTTAATAAAGTCTAAAGTGGTAGAGTTCACCGTGTCGAAAATATATTTAAAGTTACAAAGGAATCTTCATTTTCACTTTGTCCCATAGCAGCAGATTACCAGCAGCAGCATTTCAGGTTGTCTGGCTTGTTCTGGGGTCAAGAACTCTTTGGATACTGTGTGATTTCTGCATATGTTTGCACAGCTTGCTGGAAAAGTGTTCTGGTAGCTGTTCCAGCTCATTTTTATTTGTCACCGTGTTGCTCCAAACACCCCCATCATTCTGTATCTCTTTTTAAGTGGGTAAGATGGAACAATATCCCGTTCCGATTTTGTAACGCACTGTATATCCTGCTCGGGTGTAAAAGATGACATGAATTATTGCAGAAACTTGTGACAATACCCTCAGTCAGAAAATCCTATTTGTTCAACAGAGTAATGAGTTTTAGCACAATAAACCCACATTTGCTCATCATTCTGCTAATGGCTGGCGCTTCCAGCATGACAGAAAACAACTTCATATTGACAAATACAAGCCCCGAGCTGCTTAAAATAACTCAGAGGCTCGGGAAATGAATGGAGCTGTTCCAGACTCCATTCTTCATGTGGAGCTGGGCTGCAGGGCCCTCTGCTGTGCGAGCCTGGCTAGGAACGGCACAAAAACCCAGCCGGGTTTAACCCGGTGCAAGCAGCGCTCAGCCCCGGCTTTGATAAATGTTAGAAATGCATGGCATGTTGCTGGAATAAATGCTGCATGTATAATGTTAAAATAGCATTTCTATATGGATATAGTCTTTGTTAATAGTAAAAGTTAGACTTCAGTTTTTTAGCGATAGTGTGCTTAAACTACTCAGCCAAACTAACAGCCCATGGATACGCAATAAAAACTCTGCGGCTGATACAACAATTATCAACACTCACCGGCGGCAAAAGGCCAGGATCACCACCCAAATTAAAAAAAAAAATAATAAAGAAAATAATAAAACCACAAGCCAAGAAACACGCATGCTCTAAAAAGGCGAACCCAAGAGTGGCCATGCTGAACAGTTCCCAAAAACAAATGAGTGTGCATGAAAGTCTATGAATATATAACAAATAAATGAATTGTAAAACCTATTTAAAGAAGTGTTCCCAAAGCAGCCGTGTGCTCTTGAAGCCTGCCAAGCACCCAGGTTTTAACCCTTTGCTTTATGTTTGTCTCCTATTGTCTTTTTATTAAACCTTTGAATTCTCCCCAGACAGCGAGCCGTGTTTTTCACAAGAAAGCTTTCACAAAGTGCTTGGGCAGCAAGGGAATTATTCACCACCCATCCTGGGCTCCTGAGCAGGTCAGACACATCTCCCAGGCAGGTGGCAAAGCCATCTGGCTGAGCCTGGCGTGATGTGATTTCTGTTTCATCAACTCAACTCCCCGGCCCCTGGGAAGAGAGACAATGCTCTTTTCAGCCTTTGTTTGCAGAGTAGACGTCTCTTGACCTTGTGAATGTGGCCATTCACAGTGCCCGCAGTGCTGGAATGTGCTCTCAGAATATCCAGCGCCCAACGGCATTATCTAAGGCAAATGTTTGTTTATGAAAGTTGGAGTGAAACATTTTCATGATCAAAAGAGGAACGAGCAGGCACCTGGTACCACAGCACAGAGATCCCGAGGAGGAAACTTCTGCTCTCAGTCCAGTCAGGACAGATGAAAACATTTATCTCACTTAACTCTGCAATTAGAAAAAGAAAAGAACCATGGAAAAAAGGGGGAAAAACAGCAAAAATCCATATCCGAATGTGCTGTCCTGCATTTGTGAGCTGCTGATGCTCTGCTGCCTGTGCCAGTCCATGGCAGAAGCGGGACACGGGACTCTGGTGACTTTTCCTTGGGTTAAAATCCCACAGCCCAACAATCTGCTGTCCCCAAAAGGGACAGACCTTCCTCTCGTTCCTTTCCCTCTGCTTCTGCCCTCTCACTGCTCACAGCTGTCTCCCCTGCACAGGCTACGCTGCTTTTTTTGCCATCTTCACTGAACTGGTTTAATTTGTCAGACAAGCAGGAAATTATTTGAGGTGGGGAACCTCAGCAGAAGAGAACCAGGATAGACATGCAGGAGGAGGCAAAGAAAAGCAGAGGAGCTGCTACAGAAACGTGGTGGGACACAAAGTCACATTTGTGACTCCTGCTCTTCTGCTGTGATGTTGCAGCTGCCGGGAGGAGATAACCCCTCTGCTCCTTCCCCTCTCTCACCCTGCCCAAATTTTCCTGCTGCCACAGCCACAGATGGCACAGCCAAAGCTGGTGCTGCACCCCCAGCAAGCTGCTAAACACAGTTCCTTGTCCTGGAGAAATTTGTGATTTTCCTTCCCCACTTTTCCTCGCCCTGCGTGGTCCCTGAGTCAATGCACCAAACATCTTCCTCTTTCTTCCACCCTATTTCCCCACAATTAGAGTCAATTAAAAACGTGACCTGGAAAGTCCTTCCCTACCATTGAGCCTGCACAGCCTCTCACTTGGAATTGCCATTAAGTTTGTGAATAAGGCACTGCAGGTAATATCAACCTGGCACTTCCAGTGCCATCAGTTAACCCAAAATCTCCTGTCTCTCACGTGGCTCTTTATGGCATTGCTGTTTTTTATATTAAGCAGCTATCTAATGCTCAGACTACAGACTGATAGCTTCAGCAGGGGATTTTTTTTTCTTCATCTGTTAATACCAAATACAACAATTTCACAATTCTAAGCCGCACCTTTTTCATTGAAGAATCCAGCCTACCCCAGCAGTGCGGCTAATCATCAGGTGCGGCTTATCTATGGACAAATCCCAGTGAAATGCCAACCTGGAAGTGAGAGCCGGCCAGGGAGGGTGCCTGGGGCTGCCTTTAAAGGCTTGGCTGGTCGATGAAAACTGTTTGCAACTTGAGCACCTGACACCAAACCCCGTGCTGCTGCCATTCTGTCACTAACTCGTTACTTTGTCGCACATGGATCCTCACTTAAAAAAAAAAAATAATAAAATAAAAATTGCGGCTTATATTCAGGTGCGGCTTATAATCATGAAATTACTGTACATTAATTTTCTCACTGAAATACAATTCTGAGATTCATTCTGCATCAAAGAAAACTCTTACTTCACACCATGACTGAGCTGTGGTGTTGGAACAACACATGTGCAGAATTTTGAAATGACTCTCTCTAGTCTTGAACAATTAAAGATGATCATGGTCTATTCTGCTCTTCCTTCCTCCAGAATGCAGAGCTTGCCCTGACTGTGGCAGAACCTGCAAACTTCAGCACAGAATCCCTGCAGGACCTGACAGGACAAGGAAAAGCTCTTCCTGTGATGCAAGAACTCTTCCACAGAGCAACTTCAATCCCAATTCTTTTAATTTGGTACCCAAATGAACTGAAATGGATTTTGAGACATTAAAAACAGCTCCTGGCTGTTCTGGCAAGCAAAACCACAGCACAGAATGGAGAGAGAAAGCCCTGCACAAAAGACATTGACACATTATTTACAGACAGGCTGTGAGCACGCAGTCATTTGCTTCCTCTGGATGGAAGTCATTGTGTTTCTGGAGAAGAAAATGCAGTTGAAATTTGAAATCAGAACAATGATTGTTTTGAAGGAGCAGCACAAGGCTTCTTAGGAGAAAATGACAGAGAAGTCCACTTCCTCCAGTGCTGATTGCAAGCTTTTGTACCCAGACTTCTCAGAGACAGTTTGTCCTGCCTTGGACACGCCAGGCATGTCAAGCTGCAGGTGCCAACACAATTTAATGATTTAATAAAAAAAACACCGCTGAAATAATGCATAACAACAGAACAGATAATAAATATTATTAGAAATACCCTAGAGAATCAAAATGACAGTCAAAATACATTCTTAATAAAAATGCTTCTCTTATATTGACATTAAAATCAAAGTATTCTTTCATGCTGTCACATGTAGCTTTAAATGAAGCCTCATAATAAAATTAGAATTGAGTAGCAAAAGCTCTCATGTTCAGCCCTCTTAGAAGGAATTGCAGTAAGGGATTCAGATTAATTCAGTGTATTGTTACAAGATAATTTCCCTTGAAATAGAGTTCCTTAATTTATTTGGTTAAAAGGTGGTTAATACTCTGATGAATGAGAGCTTTTAAATTTTCTGAAAATGCTACTGTTGTAATTTCAGACGTTGTCAATATAAATTTCCTGTATTTTTTTAACATTACTGATCACTTCCACTGTTGGTGTCTGAGGGGAGGAGTTCCTCCGACATTGCCTCTATTCATAAGGGTAATTTAAAAATTGCTGTATTGCAATTATATTGAATAACTCTTTGGCCTTACATTAATATAAAAATTAATGGAATTCTTGATATACCTTACCATTATTGTTCATTATTTATGCTATTTAATCATCTCTACTGAGAGCAATAATTTAACTGTTAACTGTTCTAACCCTACCCTAAGGCAAAATGCAAGGCTGTCTCATGGAGCAGTGTTGCTTTAAGTTAATAAATGTTTGAATGCAGTTATGGAAATCTGGACAATCCCTCCCTTTCTACCTTCCAGTTTGGCAGGGCCAAGGAGGAACAGCACTCCTGATAGAAAAACCATGATGTCAGCCTGAAGTCTAAATTTGTAAGCACAGTAAAATCAAGAAAACTTATAAAGCTCCTCCACGAGTCTTTCTGAAGCTGTTTTTTGTGTTAGCAGACAAAAATGACTTCATGCACAATCTATTCCTGGCACTAAATGTGTGAGCCATCATTCAATGGAAGGAAAACTCTCAGCCTAAAATGCCAAGTTTCCAAAAGTGCTCCTGTTCTGATTTATCTTTGACACTCAAGAGTTAAACAAGACTGCTTCACATTTAGGCTTTATTAAATGATTGATTGGAAGCCTTCACATTTGTGGAATGGTTTGGGTTGGAGGGACCTTAAATCCAACCCCTGGATGGGCAGGGACACTCCCACTGTCCCAGTGTCCAACCTGGACATTCCAGGGATCCAGGGGCAGCCACAGCTCTCTGGGAATTCCATCCCAGCCCCTCCTCATCCTCCCAGAGAGGAATTGTTTCATCTGACCTGATTGTTTCATGTCCAATCTAAATCTGGCTGTTCCCATCTATTCCCTCCTGCCCCAGGCTCGTGCAGGATTCTCTCTCCATCTCTCCTGTAGCTCCTGCAGGAGCTGCAAGGCTGCACTTAGCTCATCCCAAAGCCTTCTCCTCTCCAGGTGAGCAATCCCAGCCTTTCCTCCCAGCAGAGCTGCTCCATCCCTGCTCATGCTGCTCCTCTCTGGGCTCTGCAGCAGCTCCAGCTCCTCCTGGGCTGGGGCAGCTCTGCAGGTGAGGTCTCCCCTCCCTGGATCTTCTCCCACACTGTTTTTGGAGCAGCCCAGGACAAATTTGTCTTCCATGGAGCCCAGAGCATCCAAGATTATCCACAGAGCTCCAGGTTGAGTCTAGTTCTATTCTGGGCATCTTGATGTTCCTCTTCTACCAGCTTCTGTTGGCAAAGATGTTCAAAAAAGCAGCAAGCACTGACAGAAGAGTTCTGGGAGAGCTTTCTGCCTGGATCTGCTCCATCTAAATAAAACACTTCAGGAAACGGAGCTGCTTTTGTAACCACAGAACCTGGTGAGTGTTACTGAGGAGGGAAGAGCAGGCAGACTCACACACCCCCTCAGGAGCTCCTGTGGCTCCCTGGGGATGTTCTGGAGTTTACATCATCGCTCTGCATGTCACAGCCTGCCAAGCTGTGCTCTTCAGACCACAAATGTTTAATGGCAACATAACTCATCATCTGTGGCTCATCTGTAGAGATGTATTGTCTTTCATTTCTAATTAAAATTCTCATTATAGTAACAGAGGTGTGGTTTCTGCAAGAAACATTCAGGGCTGAGTTCTCCATTGATCCAACAGCCTGGTCATCTAACCCTTCCTGAGTTCACCCCTCACTTTAACATTCTATCCTCACCGCCAGTGATTTTGTAGAATTGGTGAGATTTGTCAATCCAATTTCCTCCAGGTTCTGTTTGTGCCCTGGTAATTTTATGGAAATGAGTCTGGAGACATTGATGGAGAGCTCAGCATGGACAGTTATCACTTCTTTCTTCTCCTTGGGATGTAACTCAGTGATTTCCAGGCTCCCATAAAGAACAGAACTGCAGAGTGGTTTAGATTGAACGAGGCCTCTGAGGCATCTAACACAAGCCCTGAGACACCAAGAGTCACATCTGGGCTGATTCCAGCTTTTCTGCTGAGAGGTGGGATGCCCTGGTAGAACTTCCCAGCCTGTTTCAGGCCTACTAATTAATTAATGTACAACAAAATGCCTGGGAACTGAACACTGCAGAGAAACGAAGTTTCACATTTGTTATTCTCTGGAGGCAGCCATAAGGCTTTGGCTTTAGTTTAGTGATAGGGCTTAGCTCTGCAAATGCATCATTTTATGACATGACTTTGACACTTGGAGGGAGATTTTGAAAGTAAATGCATAAATCTGACTATTCAAGGAAGTCTTTGGGACTTTCAGAAGAGTCAAGAGACAATTTCTGCAGCATGTTTCCCAAAGCCTGTTTAGATGGCTGTCCTAATCCATGAGATGCCTAAAGAGTTTTCCTAATACTTCTCCAGTTCTGGTTGTGTGCGTTCTTTAATATTTCAGGGTTTTTTAAATCTGCCCTAGGACAGGCAAGACTCAGCATTCTTATTATTAAAAGTTGTATCTAAAGCACCGTTTTAAATCTGTTCATTGCAAATTTCCTTAATTTGATCAGGGAAAAAAATAAAACCAGGCAGAAGTAACATCTAAAAGTTCTTGCTCCTTGCTAGACTATTATTAATTTCTAACTAGGACTGTTTAATTGCATCTTCACCGATTTACAACAGTTATTGGCCACAGTAATCAAGCAGCTATTAATACAATTTGAAGCATCAGATCCTTCTGAGGCCGCATTTGTTTTGCAACTTTTTCTTTGTAAATAATATGCGTTAGTTTGTAACATTATCCTCATCAGCCCAGAGGGCTGCTGAAAAGCCTCAGTTTCTTGAAGACTGAATTTCAGCGTTTCAGGTTCTGTTGTGCTGGGTGGTTAAAAGGGAACCTCTCCAATTGCAGCGCATCGCAGCCCGACAGTTCCGCTCGTCAGGCAGGGACAGCGCACTGGGGACACGGCCCAGGAACCGCGGCAAGAGCGCGGCTGCGGAGCCTGCGGGAGCCGAGCGGGAAAGGAGCCGGGTGAGGAGCGGTGCGGGGTGAGGAGCGGGATGCGGAGCGTAGCGGGGTGCGGGGAGCGGTGCGGGATGTG
>VRYO01002095.1:4181695-4193296 GCA_009812075.1 Sialia sialis | reverse complement strand
CAGGGGGAGCTGCGAGCGCTGCCAACCCAGCCCGGGAACGCATCCCTGGGATCCATACCGGGAACACATCCCCAGAATCGAACCCAGCCCCGGAACGCATCCCAGAACCCAGCCCGGGAACGCATCCCCAGGATCCAGCCCCTCGATCCAAGCCGGGACTCTGTGAGCCCAGCCTGGGAGCAGCTCGGCGATTAAACCCGCCTTAAAGCAGTTTCTCCTGGCTGCTGGCCGGCGGCTCTTGCTCTGCCCCGGTTTATCCTGTCCGAGGATCCAGCACTGCCACGACCATTCCCAGAGCCGAGATCCACCCTGGATGCGGCTCCAGGGAGCAGCCAGTGCTTGTCAGCACGCGTTGGAAGCACTGCTTGGACTCCAGCTCGGTGTCAGGGGGCTCCCCGGATTTATCCAACAATTTATCCTGGGCACAGCACTTTGAAGATGCTCTCCTTTCTCGGAGCGCAGCCTGCGACGTGTGGGACTTGAGCATTCCAAAGCTTTGCAGGCAAACCCGAACATGCAGCAGGGAGGTGACAAACACCGTTGCAAATGTTGCATCTACAGATAATTTGTTGCTGTAGTAAGCACCTACAAAGACAACTAATTGTCTTAAAGCTGAAACCAGGACACGAATTCACATTGCAGAAAACATCCCAGAGTGGTTCATGGTGTTTATACTAAAAGAGATCAAGAGATCTTACTTTATTTTACTTTTTGTAAACAAGAAGAGAAGGATAAGAGGGATCAGAAACACTTGTGGGTGAATTGTTCCAAAGGTTATTCATATACATAAATACTACAAAATATACAGATGGAAAAATGCTGTGGGTTATAGAATTGCACTGCAATAGAATCTGGAGCTCATCATTATCACAGCATGGTCCTTCCCAAGAGTAGGTAATAATTATTACATAATTATTACAGCTTCTAATACTTGGATAAAACAAAGAAACAAATGAAGAATCATTACGGATTGAAGAATAAAAAATACTGCCATCAACTTGAGTATTTGCTGTATGAAAATAAATACTCTTGACTCTCCCAACTCTGCTCTATTTGTGTCCTCAAACAATGAACTCATGTTTGTGTTTTATGTCTCTGGAAGCTCCTGGTCCCAAATGTCACTGGAAATGGAGTATTTACTACAAGTAAATTTACTCCAATTTACTACAAGTGTGGCTGTTCTGGTGGCAGTGCTCAATGGCAGGATGGAAGGGGATTATTCAATTCCTTTCATATCAGTGATTTTAATATTTTCTGGGGCTTTGTATGGTCATTTACATTTTCAGGAGTGGTCTCCTGCTCCAAAAAATCCATCCAGATCTAAAGCTGAGGGTATCACCCACGGCGCCCCAGATTTTTGGATGCATTTAGGAGGGATCAGTGATCAGGTGAGCTGATTCCTTTTGCACACACCAGTGCCTGGTGATCCCCAGTCCTTGTAAAGAACATTTGTCAGCCCAGGAGATGACAATGCCAGGCCCTGTGGCAGAAGAAGCCCTTTGAGATGTGCTGCGAGCAGCAGCAGTGAGGAACTGTGAGAAATACAAGTTATATCTCTATTACAAGGATAGATGCTGACACTGGAGTGTAATAAAATCACTTTAAATGGCAACGCTCCTAACTGCAAACAAAGCACAGAAGAGAGATGATAATGTACCCAGGCACAGGGAGGGCATAAAAATGAATGTTGAGTATTTTTTTCACTCTATTTCCTTTATGTGACTTCAGATCTCTGGCAGAATTTGGGGTGCATCCCTCTCCTGTGGGACAACACAGGATGTGATTTCTCTATGGACACTTGCAGTGAACTGGCCACAATCACATTCCAAAGATTCAAAATTCTACATTTAAAGAGAGTGAGCTACAAAAATTGTAATTATGAATAATTACACGAGTGAAACAGAGAGATACAGATTAAACGAGATAGAAACTCACCCAACCTGACCAATGTGTGCAGAACGTGTGTGCAGCTTCTCCCTGTCTGCATCCAAACCCAAACCAGGGTGGCATTGGCACATTTCACATCTGGGGACACTGAGGGACCTGGTTCCAGGTGACACTAAAAGCCAGAGCCACTGGGATGAGGCAGTGCCAGAACACTGCAAAGCTCCAACTCAGGCCCAGGAGGAGAAGCCAGGGCTGAGGGATCACAGGGCAGTGAAAGGAGCACTTCACAATTATTAAATTCACAATTACACACTGCAGTGGCTGTTGTACTCAGGGATGAACTGATGGGAACGTCACAGTCCCAACACCTCCATTCTGAAATTCCATCAGCTTCTTCCTTCTGCTACACTTCTGCTGCCAGCTTGATAGGTTTCTGAATTTCTTTCCACATTGAAAGCCTACTTAGCACAAAGTTTAGTAATTTTTTGCCTTAAATCCCAACATTTTCATAGTAAGAAAACTGTGTACAATTTATACTTCAATTATATTCCATTTTCTGATGGACATTATCCATCCCATGAACAAGACAGTTTTATAGCTTTTGCATTTCCTAACAAAAAAAACCAGGAATTTGGACAGCCGTAGTGCCTGTTGTCCTGCTCATTCACCTATAAAAATGCTGCTTCTCCAAGGGTATGATCATGTTTTCACCTGAGACATATTTGATGAACAGAACTTCTGCATGACAAAATAGAAATTGTGCAGAACGCCCCAGTGGCTGCGCAGGGCTTGGAGAATTCCTCTGGCAATTGCTGCCTGCAGGTGGAAACAGGAGCTTTGATGGGAAGGGTTTTTCTCTCTGCTTCCATTTTTTACCATTGGCTTGTGGTTTCATCATTGTGGCTGGCACCTCCAGGGGTGCATTTCCAGCCCAAAGTGCATTACATGGTGCATTTGAACATTTTTAGAGGCTGACTGACCTTAGGAAGAAAACTTTGGTTCAGTCTCCCTGCTCCTCAGCACATTCTTGATTTCCTTACTCCTGAAACTCCTGAGATCCTGATGTTCTGCAGATTCTGCAAACTGACCTCCAGCTGGATCATCTGAGGAGCAGGACAACAATCACCATGAATAAAATGTCAGAATAATAACATACAAATCAAACATCACAAAAATCCAAACCTCTTCAGGATTACAAATAATTTAAATGGCTTTGATTAATGTTGAGAGACATAATTTGGACTGTATCAAAGGCAGATAATAACATTTTCTGTATAATTTAGTGTTACAGCTTCCCTTTTCAGGACTCCTTGAATACTGTCCCCTGCCTTAGACACACTGCTCTGGTTTTGTGCTTGGTGCTAATTGAGCTATTGGCATTAATTGTTCACAGCAACTCCTATTTCCATTATAAATGCATTAAGAAATAAATTAATCTGTGTTCTCTGAGTGTGATTTGTGTGTTTAACTCCTTCTGTTCCTTCAGCTGAAAATGCAAGCCTAAACAAATCACCTTAGGCAGAGCTTGTACTGGAAATTCTGCTGTTGAATTACTGTATCTAGAAGGACATGAAATAAAATTTCACAGGAGCAAGAACAGTTGGAGCAAACCCGATTCTGTCCAGAATTCTTTACCATTTTTATCACCTTGTTATTTGACTTCTACCTCTGATCCATGACAGTCTCTGCCCGTGGACTCAAGGCGCAACTTCCAAACTTTGTTCTTTTATTCAAGGAATGCACAGACTCCAGCTCAGACTTGATAAACAGGACCTCTACTGCCTAAATAATCTCATGTTCCATCTAATTTTCATCAGACTGATTTTTTATTTTTTTTTTTTACAATTCAAAGAAGACAGATGTTGGTGGTTCATGACTTATGATAGGATTGGGTTTTGGTCCCTTAGTGAAAGTTGCCTTGGAAAGAAATAGCATTTTCTGTCACTGTGTCTCCTTTTTCTTATAAAGGAGATGAATTGTCTACATTATCTACAAATTCCAGATACAGGACATAAATGTTTGATAGCTGCTGTGGCTTTATGTCAACTGCTGGATTCTTATATTTAAACTCATCCAACAAGTATTTGTAGTGTTGAGCAAAACCCATAATCGAGCAGAAGAGACTGAAGCAGTTTCACATTTCTGAACGAGTTTTTCAAGGAGAGATGCTTCTTTATACTCTTGTGGGAAAAATTACATTGAAATTGCAGCCATATGATTTCCTTTTTCTGCTTTTTCCACATTTGAATTAACTGCTACTGACAATAAAATCATGTAAACCATGAAAGTTCTCTGCAGCTCCTCCTCTCTGTGCTAAAGAACTCCTTCCTGACTTGGCTTATCAATCCAGAGACAATGTCTTGCATGAACAACAGCTTTGTAGAATCTGCCAAAATATGCTTTATTCATTTTGTTTAGGGTAATATCTGCTAATAAACTTTGACATCTTTTCCAGGGTCTGACTGCAGACAAAGCCTCACTGATTTTGGCCACTTACAAATGGCTGCATTTGCCTGATTTTATCTGAGCCTGATTTTATCTGAGCCTGATTATTTTATCTGAGGATAAAACCAGCAGATTGTGGAGTAAACCATCATTCTAAGGTGTTGCTTTGTCATAGAGTATTTGTCTAGGGATTTTTTTTTCCCCGCTTAGGTAATTTCTACCCTCAATATATTTCAAATACTCACTACTTCTTACCAACCTGCCCTTGCTTGTTGTGTGCCACAGTTGCAGTAAATACTATTGGAAGTGTGTTTATTGCTGGGCCACAAATATTTACTTTATTTTTTTGCCAAAAGAAGGAGGAAAGGGACGCCAGCTACCCAGGATGCCCAGGGGAAAGCATCAAAACTAAGAAGAAGGGTGAAACAGCTGCCTGTGAATTATGTTTAGAAGATGGGACTGAAAATGAGCACAAAAAGCAAAACGAGGGTGAGGAGGTGCTGGTGGGGGAACACAGGTGGGGGAAAATGGGCCCAGGTGGGGCAAACACAGGTGAGGCAAAATGGGCACAGGTGGGAAAACACAGGTGAAACAAAATGAGCTCAGGTGGGGCAAACACAGGTGGTGCAACATGGGCCCAGATAGGGAAACACAGGTGGGGCAAAATAGGCCCAGGTGGGGAAAAATGGGCCCGGGTGGGGCCAACACAGGTGAGGCAAGTTGGGCCCAGGTGAGACAAAATGGGCTCAGGTGGGGAAACACAGGTGACACAAAATAGGCCCAGGTGAGACAAAATGGATTCAGGTGGGGAAACACAAGTGAGGCAAACTGGGCCCAGGTGAGGCAGACACAGGTGCCCCAGGTGTTTCACAGTGTATTTCCCTGTGCTTGGAGAGGAACTCACACAGGGCAGAATTTTGACAAGGTTCTTTTGTTTTGCATTTCTCGTTTTTTACCGTGCGCTGCTGCCCGGTCGGGGCTCCCCTCACGCTCCGTCCATCCCCTCACGCTCCGGGGTTCTCCTCACGCTCCGGGGTTCCCCTCACGCTCCGTCCATCCCCTCACGCTCCGGGGCTGCGCTCGCAGCCTGGCCGCTGTCTGCAGCCCCTTCCAGCCCCTCTGAGCCCCTTCCATCCTCTCTCGTTCCCCCCAGCCCCAGCCGGGCGCTGGGGCGCGGGTCCCGCTCCATCGCTCCCTCGGAGTCCCCGTCCCCTCACGCCCCTGAGGGTGGGGCTCGGCGGTGCCCCCTCCCTCCATCGCTCCATCCCTCCCTCCTTCCTCGCTGGCAGGGAAAAGTGAGCGAGCGCGGCCCCTCAGCAGGGCGGGGAGAGCGGCGGAGGGCGCTCGGGGCCAGCGCAGCCGGAGCGCGGCCGTGGGGACGCGCCAGCTCCGCGCTCCTTCCCCGCCCGCTGCTGGCAAAAGTTTTGCCCGGGGAGCGTCAGCGCTGCCGGCTGAGCATCCACCGTGGGGACTGCCCGAGCCCGCCGGGGCTAGCGCGGGGTGAGGACACGGAGTAAAGCGCGGAGCTGCGCGGAGAACACGGAGTAAAGCGCGGAGCTGCGCCGAGGGCGCGGTGTGTGGAGCTGAGCTGAGAGCGCGGAGCATCGCTGAGAACGCAGAGCGGAGCGCGGAGAGGCGCTGAGGCTGCGGAGCAGTGCACTGAGCGGGGCGCGGAGCAGAGCGCGGAGCATCACCGGGAGCGCGGAGCGGAGTGTGGAGCATCGCTCAGAACGCGGAGCGGAGCGCAGAGCATCGCTGAGAGCACGGAGCAGAGCGCGGAACGCTGAGCATTGCTGAGAACGCGGAGCATCGCTGAGTGCGCGGAGGGGAGCGCGGAGCATCTCTGAGAGCGCGGAGCATCACTGAGAGCCGGAGGGGAGCTCGCAGCGATGGCGAGGGCGGCGGGCACGCAGAGCTAACGGCGGAGCAGCCCCCGGGGCCATCGGGCCGGGCCCCGGCCCCTCGGCAGCCCCCGGCATGGCGCGGGCGGCCGGGCTGCTGCTCGGAGCGCTGCTCTGCGGAGGTAAGCTGCGCTGCGGAGCGGTGCGGTGCGGAGAGGTGCGGAGCGGGCACCAGTTGATCGCGCACGGGCGGCTCCAACTCCTCCCCGAGCCCGCTGCTCCTGTCAGCCGGGTGAACTGAGCTGCCCTTCCTCCTCTTCTTCCCCCTGCCTCTCCTCTGAATCCTGCCTCTCTCCGCTGCTTTCTGTCTCCCCGTTGGTGTGAATGGTGGGAAACCTGGCGAGATCGTGTTTGTGTGAGATGAGAAGCGGGCGAAGTTTACTTCGGTCCTCAGTGATGGTGATTTTACAGATGCGTGCTAATTAATTACTGGGGTGTTAAGCGAGGGTGTCCCAGCAGCCGCTCGGAGCGGAATTTGGGCGGTGAAAGCTCCGGGAGCAGCACGGTGAGAGTGTTTGGGAACAGCATCCTCTAAATTCTGTTGGAATCGTGCGGTGTTGGCTCCGGAGCTGTCACCTGGGCTGGACAAGATGCTTGTTATCTTGATTAAAGGGACAGCTGAGGCACAGGTTTGGCTCAGCAGAGAGGTAATTTGAGTGATGTGCTGGCTTTTGTCACCGCTGAACTTGTGTGGTGGGAGAGTTCCTCTGACAGAGGCAGATCCCTGAAGTGACTCGGGGATGCAGACAGTGCGCGCTCCCGGGGGATTTCTGTGCACAACAGGAGGTGACTGCCCTGTCCCTGCACTTCTTGTCTCGCTCAGACGGAATATGATGGTTGTGGGTGCTTTATTCTGATGGTTGTGGATGTTTTGCTTTATTCTGATGGTTGTGGATGCTTTATTCTGATGGTTGTGGATGCTTTTTTATGATGGTTGTGGATTCTTTGCGTTATTCTGATGGCTGTGGATGCTTTATTCTGATGGTTGTGGGTGCTTTGCTTATTCTGATGGTTGTGGATGCTTTAATATGATGGTTGTGGGTGCTTTATTAACCCGCGCCCTCCTCCCCGTCTGGGTGTTGAAACACCCTGAGCCAGCAGTGCCGGCTGCTGTTGCCATGCCCAGGAATAAAAACATAATTCTGCCCGTTATCCTGCCGGTATTAGCAGTGCTTTTTGTCGTAAGGAGATTACTCCTAAAAGACTCTGCATTGTTCAGCTGGGTGCAGTCCTGCCAGCCTCTCTGCCAGGGCAGCACTGAGAGATACGGAAGTGTCTCAAGGGTGAAGCGAGAGCGGAATCGGGAGCGATTAATTCAGAAAGGCACTTTTCCCACCCCAGTCGGCAGGGAAAACAAAGTACTTGGCAGAAAATTGCGTGGCTCGTAATGCCGGGCATTCCAAAGGTGCATTAGAAGTGATGGGCAGCCCGGTGGATTGGCACGCTGAGTCCAAAATGCAGATTTCTGTTGGGATTGCTGTGACCTGGAGGTGAGAAGTGTGTCAGCCTCAGGGATTGAGATTTGTGAGGAGTGCCTGGCGTTTTGTGGGGCTGCTCTGAGGGTCACAGCGCATCCTCTGCACTGAGCTTAATGCTGAGTTTGGCACCAGTGCCTGGGCACTGCTCTGTGGAACTGTTGGTACAGCAGAAATAACCGGTTGTGATTCTTCCTGAAGCTTGGAGAACCTGCTACAGGGGGAGTTTGTGGCCAAGCCAACTCCTTGAGGCATCAGTCCCTGCTGGAACCTCAGCGTTGTCTCAGAATTTGGGATTGGTGCCCCAGCCCGGGCTCCGGGGCTCTGCCCTGCCAGAAGAAAAGCCCAAATATTGCTTTCCAGCTTCTGAGCTGGGAATTGACCTCTCAGCCTTGTTGGGGCACTATATAATTTCGAAAAGAGCCACTTAATTAAACTTATTTAATAAGGTGTTTGTATAGTTTCCTGTGGAACCTTAATGAGCGTTTTGTTTGTGCTCCCCTCGTGTATTTGCACTCCCTTTGTTGGTGTGTGAGGACAGTGATTGTTCCTGAGAGCTAAAGTCCAGCTAAATGAAAGTCACTTCATAGCTGGCAAGCAAAAACGTTTGTAAATGTGCTGAGAAACTTACTGCTATAGACAAGTTGTCGTTGGCTATTTAAAGAGCTATATTTACTTCTCTGAACTCATTAGCATCTCCTATCAGGCTTGAATTTCCAAGAAAATCCTCCCCAAATGTTGCCTGAGGCCTCAGTGTGCCATTATGCTGAGGTTATTATCTGGCCAATAATGTTAATTCATTCCATCTCAAGGAAGAAGTTGGCATTTCATTTAAGCCATGCCTCCAGTCAGGCCAGGACGTATAAAAGTCAGTGTGCAAAAGTGCTCTAAGCATTTAGGTGCAAGCACACGTTTTACATTCCAATTATTGGGTGGCTGCTCCTTGGGTGGAGAGGATGTGTGTGAAATTGTATTTACATAAGTCAATCCCAAGTGGATATATATTCCTTTCAGGAAATGACCTCTTTTCAGCAAAGTGCTAATGCATGTGCTTAAGCCCCTTTACAGCCTATAGGAGGTATTCATGAGCTGGAGGGAAGATTATTTATTTATTTTAATAGCTGTTCTGAGGCAGAGCTTCGATGTCAACACACGTGTGCAGATTTAGTTCATTTTGTAATGGGGAGATAAATGGGAATCTTCATTTTCCTGTCAGCAGCGAGCTAGAACAGGGCTCACAGAAACTGAAAATACAGTAAGACCTGAAAAAGCATTTCAGGATGCACAGCTGGAGAAGTGATTTGCTTGCACAGGCATCTGTAAGTGCAAGAAAGTGAACAGGAGCAGCTGATGAGGGTGCCTGGAGTTAGCAGGACTTGCAGTTTGAACCCAAGTGCCAAGTTCTTCTCTGCTCCTCTCCATCCCTCAGCCCTGCAGGACATCCTTGTTTCAGCCAACCTGCAGTGGACACTCCCTGAGCCTCTCTACCTTGAATATTGCTTTATTCTGATTGTAAATTAATCAAGCAGTGAGGATTTTTATGTCTTATTTTGGAAGTTCAGTAGCATGGCACACCCTACTGTCATGGAAAACTTCCTAAATTTCCTTTTTCTCAGTTTCATCACGTTAGTGCTAGCCAAGAGCACAGCAGGAACTTGCATTATGTTAAATTACAGCTGCCTGGAGTTTTTTTAAGTGGCTAATCTCTCTTCTGGATAGAACCCTTTCAAGATAGAGATAGTGCTATTAATATTCCACTTTAGTTTGTTTTCATATTTGGTAGTAGATCAAGGTTTATTAGGCACTGTACTTATCTAGTAAAACACCCAGCAGTCGTGCTGCAAATGGCTGTTCAAAGCTGCTTCTAAGTGCATGACTGTGATATAAAATATCATGCCTGTAATTGCTTTTCTAATGCATAAATGTGTGTCTGACTCCTGAATTGCAGAACTAAGTACCTGTGTGAAATTAGCTACTAGACAGCACAACGTTATGTTTTCTTAGATGGCCAAATATCAGTAATTATTGACAAATTCTATTTGTTGGGATGAAAGGGTGGGGTTTTATTGGGAATGGGGATTTAGCTCCTTGGTTTTAAACTCCAATGACAAAGCAGAAGCTCAGCACTGCTGAAAAGGTGGCTTGGAAGGAATAGCCAGAAACTCTGTGAATAATGGCAAATTAACCAAAAGTGCTGGAATACAAACCTTCCTGGTTAGAATTTTCAAGGCAGTGCCCTCTGCAGTAAATATTCCAGAGCTTTTGTTCCCAGGTGTGGTTAAGGCTGTGTCTAGAATATTTAAGTGACAAATAGGTAAATTAAAGCCTGCCATCTTCAGGATGTGATTTCTTGTGCAGAATCCCAGTTTTCTCCAGGGCTTTGGTAAATTCATTAATTTACTCCTAAGCTGCATGCAAGTTGGTGCTGCCACGGTGAGATTTTAGCAGTGGTTCGTATCTGTCAGGCTCCACTAAATGTGTCCCAGCTACCCCCAGAGAGACAAAAAGCAGATTATGATAAAAGGTGTGAAATGGCACCAAGCTGTGTGAGGGCAGAGGTGGAAAACCATCCAGTGGGGATGTCAGAGGTAAACTGAGGCTGGGAGGGAAAGCAGGTGTGTGTTGTGGGTGATTTCAGTCAGAGTGTTCATCAGTTTGGAGCAGGGAGAGCTAATTCCTGAGGACTGGATTTGGTGCTGGGACGGCTGGCAGCAGCAACTGAATCTGCTCTCTGCTGTCAGAAACCTTTTGTCAATCATTTTCCTCTTTCTCTTACCCACTGTGATTGCCATTTTGGTGAGACCTGACCCTGATTTGACACCTTGTCCTGTGGACTTTTGGTTTCTTTAGTGTCTGAACACTCCAGTGGTAAAAACACAGGCACTATTTTGGGATGCTGTAAGGTGTCAGCTTAAGGTATTTGGCTGAAATTTGGCTTGCCTGTCCTTCATGGTCATTAGCAATAACTTTCTGGCCGGGAAAGTTGTTTTTGTCTAGTTCAAACTCTTGTCCTGACTTGCTCTTAGAGGCCTGAGCCCTTTATATTTTATTCAGCCTTCCTTACAGACTCAGTACCCTGGCAAAACAGTTTCACAGTGTTCAGCTCTTCAAGCAGTTGTACTGTTTTGTGTTCTGGGGACTGGCTCAGGCTCTAGTGACAGATGTGACCCCTTTGAAACAGGGACGGACAAATGGTGCATTCAAAGTTCAGAGCTTCTGCAGTCTCCTCACTCGGAGGTATCTGCTGAAAGCCCGCACATGCATCTCACTTTGCAAAGCCCAGCACTGCCTGCCTTTTACTTTGCAAATGGAAATACTCTCTCTTTATCTGTTTGTTCATGTTTTTTTGGGTCAATACACAGCCTCGGGTCAGCATTTTCCTCTTCAGCTGTAGCCAGTGAAATGACCCAGCGAGTGTACTCTCCTATTCACCTTGCTAGGCTGGAGCATATTCATCTGCAGAGCTTGGATTCCTTAAACAAATTGTCATCCCCATCGCTAAAATTCCTGGCAGCCTTGCAGCCCTGCTCAATTAAGTGAACTTTTTGTTAGGGAAGTGCATTGGGTCTAAGTGGTTCTTTGCCACTACACTTCAGAAACGTGCTGATGTCTTCCTGTTGCAGCTCTGGCACCCTGGGTCAGGAACTTTGTGCCTTTTCTGGCTCTTTTTTTTTTTTTTGTCTGGAATAACAGAGATGATGCTCATTGTAGTGCCACTGTCGTTAGGCAGGGCCCTGTCTCAGAGCTGGGCAGTTTTAGCAGCTTGGCAGATGTGAGCAGCCAGGAAAATCCCCTGCAGTGGCATTTTATTGTTCACTGCTGCAGGAATTGAACCTCAGTTTGCCTTCCACTGGGGTTCCAAGTTCATGGGTAAGGTCAGACAACTTTTTTTT
>VRYO01002095.1:4165225-4180695 GCA_009812075.1 Sialia sialis | reverse complement strand
AAAAAAAAGGACATAATTATTTCCTGAGTACATGCAAAAAAAAAGATTTTTCTGTGCCCAAAAGGAAATTTTAAGTAAATGAAAGGCAAACTGATGTTTCCTGATGCTGATACAAGAGAGGGCTTTGGCACTGGGTTCTGCTCGTGAGCTGCAGTCCCAGGGTGTGCATGTTGAGCTATCCCCACCAATATATTCCATATTTTATTGCTTAGGTAACTGCTGCACTTTGCTTGGTACCACTTTCCAACTGCTCTTCATTTGAAAACATTTTTGAAATGATATCATTTACAAGACAATTTGCTTTTAAAATTGGGCTTGCATCCCAAATTTACTTAGATGATTCTCTATTTTTGGTGAGCTGTTTCACATAAAGTGACCATTTTGACTTCAAGCAGATGTATTCAGCTACAAACTGACAAATATTCTGTTAATTGTTTTTTTGTAATTCTTTATTGCTGTTACAAAATTGAACTCTGTAACTGTGATGAGATTTGTCCTTCCAAACAACTTCTGAAAAGCATTGTAACTTCATGTAACCATTTAATTTTCCCTTCTGATTAAGAGAGAAAGCTAACTTTGGAAATGTTTGTTCCTGTCCTTGTGAAATTCCATTTTCTAACCACTTGTATTGCCTGGGGGTGCTGTTCCTTACCAGCCTGAGCCAATGGAAATCGATGCTGCCAGGTTTGCTGCCCTCTCCCAAACTGAGCTCTTTTTGTGCCGATTCTTCTGGAAACCGCTTCAGGGGAGATAAAGCACAGAAAATACACTTTTTAATTTTTTTTTTTTGTACCACCTTGGGATCAACTTGGGGAGGGCCAGCAGAGCTGAGCTGAGTCCTGCAGCCCAGCAGTTGCACTGGTGTGGCTTTAATTTGTCCCTGGGACACTCCAGTAAAAAAAGGGATTGTTCTGGGATTCTTACATCATTTATCCACTGCAGGATATTAAACACTGAGAGGTTAGAGAACACCAGGGGCACTCTGCAAGCGATGCAGCTTTCATTTCTGTGGTGGGTGGAGATTTTTCTCATTTTTCTGGTTCTGTATTACGTTGAACAAATAAAAGTGAGGCTTCCATTAATACACTGCCATTTCCTCATGCAGGTAAAATGTGTTTTTGATGAGATAAAACTATTTTCCTGAGTTCAAACCAAACACACACCATCACCACCCCACAACAAACAAAAAAAGCCCCAAATTCCTGAATTTTTTGCACTATTATTTCAAACAGGATTGGCAGCACTACCTCTTATTGGAGTTGTCATTAGTAGAGTTTGGTTTTAGTTTCTCACAAATTCCCCAACCATTAACTGTTTCAGCTCAAGCATTCCGTGCCAAGCATCTGCCTCGGATTGAATAATTTTTTTTTCTTTTCCAGAACTTCAGCCAAGAATTCAGTGGTTTACAAGAACAGAGCTGGTGGAGGGGGGTGGGGGGTAGAAACTCTGGGTTTTTCTTTGTTTAGAAATAGTTGCTGACCTCCTGTTTGAGAAGCACTGATACCCTGGTGAAACATGCCAGGAGGAGACTGGGGAGATTGCTGAGAAAACAGTCCAGGGCTGATTTGATGGCATGTCAAGTTATCAACATTTGAAAGGATAATTTTGCTTATGACAGCGAAAGAGTGGATGTGTCCTTAGAGCCAGAACCTGTGGGAATGCATCAGACTTATCTGGAGCCTGAATCCTGCCCTGCATTTGCTGGGCTGCTCAGGTGTGTTTGATCCAAATGCTCATTTCCAGCCCTTGTTGTGTTAGTGCTGTAATTCTGCCTTATCCATCTTTATTCTTTTAAATAATTTTTTCATGACTTAGTATTTTTATTTTATTTTTTTTTTACTTACTAATTTCATATCTCTGGAAACAGCCAGAATGTTTGATTTTTGCACTGTAGAATCAAATGACCTCTAGCTCTGCTGGCATGAAATAAAGGGTAGCAAACAGAATAAAAAACCACTGTGGGGAAGTTAATACAGTATTGACTTCTCAATACATGCTAATTTTCACTGATGAGAACATGGAAGAAGAGGGAGATTGAATTTGGCTGCTGCTTAGTGAGGGGTGGCTACCTACTTGTGACTAATATCCTAAAAACTCATAAGGATTTCAGTTTTTGCCACAGATTTATGTAAAACCTTGTAGAGCATCGATTTGTATTGCAGCTCTGTCATACTTCATAGTATTTGTTGTTATTCCTTGCTTTCCCACATTTTTAATGATGAGTTTAATCTACAGTAATCTCACGTGTATAAGGCGCACCCTTTTGACTAAAACTTTGGTCCGAACCCAGAAGTGCGCCTTATAGGCCGGTGTGTCTTATATATGGACAAAGTTTGGAAATTTTCCAACCTGGAAGCGTGAGCTGTGAGCCGAACAGCGCGGGACTGCGGGGCTCAGCACGTGTCCTGGTTTGGAGGACAGGTATCTGCTAAAAATGCAGGAGCCTCTCTTTGAAATGGAGAATGTAAACCCCCTCCCTCCAAATTATTATAATTTTGAAATTAAGGGGCTTTCAGGCAAAGATATGGGAATTAGGAATAACAGTTCTTTACTAAGGAAATTAAAATAGAAATACAGCACTACCAAGAAACAAACCCCAAACCCTGACAAAGTGTCTTGGGTCACAATACAGGGTGTGATCAAAGTATCTGTTCTATCACCATCTGTTGTGACCAGGTGGGGCAGTGATCTTAATTTCTGTGGGAGATACTCTGCTAATGGGCCAGTCACTTGAAACCAGTTGGGGCAGTGATCTTTATTGTAACCCAAGACAGCATGGCTGGCACGATTGTTACTAATTGGTTACTTTGCTGCACACCCATGCTCGCTGTGGGGGGAAATAAAGGTGTGCCTTATAGGCCAGTGCACCTGATAGATGGACAAATTCCGTGTGCTACCTGGAAGTGCGCCTTATAACCCAGTGCACCTTGTAAGTGTGAAATTACTGTCGGCTTTCTCCATCTCTGCTCTTTTGGTGGCATGTGAAGTTTGATGTTTGGTGGCTCCAGGTGTGCAGCATTGAGCTGTTTGGATGGGAGATGTTTCTCTCTGTGCAGAGCTGAAATTTGGACTTTAGACTCACACAGGAGAAAAGGCCTTACATTTTCTGGGCAGTGTCTGTGCTGTGACAGGCTTGTTGGGTGACTCTGTGTGTGGCTTTGGCACCCAGAGCCAAGGAGAGCTGCTGAGTGTGACACCTCTGCCTCCTGGGAAAGCTGATGTGACACTGCATGAGCTTGTGATTCTTCACTGCTCCCTCGTGTCTATCCTGCTGTGTCTCCAGATCTTTGTCTTTTAGGTGGCTTAATTTTTGCTGTTAAAAGTAAGAAGTTGTGTTTTATTTGGCAGAGTGACTAATTGCTGTATTTTCCATCTTTTATAGGTGCTCAAAAAGACAGTGTTTTATGACAGATGTTAGTGAGCTCATAATGTATCAAATGCCTTTGTGCTTCTCTTTTTCATAATTACACCCTTGATAATTTCAGAGAGAAACCTATTAAAGGAATTCAGAGATAGGGAGCTCTCTTGCCTTGTATATGTGTTGAACATGTTCCCTTGTAACTCCATCTCAGTGAGAACAGGGAAGAGCAAGGAATTGTAAGTGGTGTTCCCTGTTTTCTGTAATTCTCTCCCCAGCTGTGTGTGCAGATGTGAGTGCTGAGGTGACCTGTCAGTTTTCATCTGTTCATCTCTAAAATGGAAATCACTACAGCACTCAATTACCTTTTTGTTATCACAGTGTGGATAGGAAGATTATTTTTTATTTTGGGGTAAATTGCAAGTTCTTTTTACAATGGGAGTACTGTGAATTATTCCAGTTCCATTTTTACTGAGGGATAAGACCCCTTGATAAAATATCAGGATCACAACTCCCTGCAGGTGCCCATTAGTTACATTTTCATATTGATCCCATAAGCTGGTGTGTTGTGCTTTGGAATGTCAGCAAGCTGATAAAAGGAATTTTTCCAATTGTATGTGACATAATGGAATTAGAATATTTTCCTTCTCCCTTTGGAGTGCCATGAGCAGTGTGGAGATGAAAGTGTGCTGCTGACTGGTCTTGAAAGACAAATGTGGAAACATCTGTGGTGCAAGGTCCATCTGGAAGGTTTTTATTGCATTATACCCTTACTGAAAGAACCAGGATTTGTGTCTTGCCTTGGCTATTTCATGGATTAAAGCTGGATATTGCTCCAGCTCAGGCTCAAAGCTTCACAAGTCCTCAAAGCTTCAGGCTCCCATTGAACTTTAGTCTTGGTTTTGAAAATTCATTTAGAATGAAATTAGCTGTGGCGATGAAACTGTGGCACTTTAATAGGAATCATCAGATGACATTTAAGCGTGAAACTATAGTGCAGTCGTGTCAGAGCCGGTTGGAGGTAAAACAGCCATGCCTCCAGGAAATATTGTTCAAGAAAGTCACAGAATGCAAATGGCCCCTTTGAACAGAGCTTGCATCGATTTGTTGTTGTTTGGAGAAGAGGAAAAGGATCCATCCTTGTCAGTGGCTGAGGTGTGTGGCTTGGAATTGAATCCACACTTGTGAGTGCCTCTGAAATCTGGATCCTGTCTGGAGCATGCAAGGCATCACTCATCTTTCTAGAGCAAACCAAGTCATGAGTGCTTCCAACCCCTTCAGACTTCAGCAAAGCTCTGATCTTTGTGCTCAGTGCCTCTTGCACCTTCTCCTGCTTTTTTCCTTGAACAAGGCTGGGTGAGATTGGAGCCTGGGTCTCCAGAGCTTACTGGTTTCCCTTGACTTTTCCTAGTTCATTGTTTTATGTCTGTGTACTTCTCTAAAATTAAACATGAGATTTTAGAACCTGTATGTGAAGACCTGCCTAGACACTGGCATGAGCTGTTGGCTGATTATTTATTTTCATGGTTTCTTGGTAAAATGCCTTCAGGCCATCTTGTTTTCCATGCACTTTCCATAGGTACAGAGTGGATATAACACCCCCCATCAACCCCTCATTTATAATTTTTAATTTGTCTCAGCACATTTCAGGTTTTAGCTCCTCTTAACTGAAAATGAAACCAAGCAGTGTGAGCTTTTGGGAGACTGTTCTTCAGAACAGAAAATGCAAACCACATGGTTCATTGCTGATGTGAAGATTTAGTGGAGAAATCTTCCTTCATTGAGAAAACAAACTCTACTGGGTTTGCTAAGTGACATTTCAAAGCACTTGGAGATGAAAGGACTGTGGTCTAATTCATGGCATATGTGATATTTCCTGCTGGATAGGTGTTGTGTTGAGAAAGAAGCCAGGGAAGGGCAGTAAAACTGAGGAGGGTTTGGTCTGAATTGGTTGTTTAAAAACGAGTCTAATCCCATTTTTCTATCCAAGAAGTGGCAGATACCCGTGATCAGAAAGTCATAGAGTAACTGTTCAACACTGCACTGCAGTACCTTTAAAATGGGATTTTCTCGAGCTGTAGCACTTTCAGCAGAGGTTTTTCATGCTGTGTGTTTCTGACTGATTTGGAAAAGTCTCTGTGAAGTGGTTCACTTGTTTCTGAGAACAAAGGCAGCTGGAGAATCCTGAGTTCTAGCCAGCTAGAATCAGTTCCAGCAGCACTAGTTGGGTTAAGTCCTGTGATTTTCACTTTTGGAGGCAGAGATAGATGGTGTTTTCCTTAATCTCTCTTTCTGAGGTGATGATGATGCATGAATGCTAGCATTCATTTTTACTAAGTAAGATTCATCACTGCAGATAACTCCTGCAAACATGTCCCTGCATTACAAAAAGGGGGATGAAAATATTTTGAAGCTTTTGGTCTAACTCCACCAAAAAAAAAAAAAAAAAAAATCCATTCAAAGTGGCCAGACTTTTGGAGTCTGAGAATTGGGTTTGTTCTGCTGTGAGTGTAGAATTGAGGTGGTGGCAGCAGCATTGCTCTGGGAGTTTTTTCTTGGGGGATGGCAGAGCTGCAGGGGGATTTTGCTGGGTTTGCTCCTCTCCCAGTTTGCAGGGTGAGAGCAGCTGAGCTCTCCTCCCTGTGCTGTCCCCTCCAAGGACAGGGAAGCGCTGGGGCACACCAAGGGTTAAGGACCAGGTGTCCATCCAGGGCTCATTCTGCACACAGCATGGATAACTTCCTGGGAAAATCTCCCAGTTTTGGGGCTGAAGGGGGGCATTGTGTGTGGTGGCAGGAGCTGGAAGGTGTGGGGATGGCACAGTGTGGGTTTAACTAGAGCTGGGAGCAGCTCTGGAGTTTCTGTCACTGATGTGGCTGCTGCTGTTTGTCACACTCAGTGTTGGTGGCAGCACCTGGAACTGGTTTTAACAGCCCTGCCTAAACCACAGCCTTGTCTTAGGGACAAAATGCCAGCCACAGAAGGAACACAAGCACAGGATAGCTGCTTCTAGACGTCTTCTATTTCCTCTGAAATTCCCAGCCTCCATTTTCTGAACTCTTTTATCTTCCCTTGCTCCAGCCAGACGTGCTGGATAAGTTTGCAGGTTGTGTCCCATGGAAGGAGCAAAGATTGTAGGACAAAGAGAAGTTCAGGAACACTCTGGGGAATTACATTCTGTTCGTGTTCCTGCTGCACAGCACTGTGCTGAGGGATAAAAAGCACATTTCTGTTATGCTTTGATATTTTTTTATAGCTGTCCCTAATGTAAGCAGGAGATTTCATCAGAACTTGCACTAATAGTGAATCCTTCAGAAAATCAGGCCACAGGTTTTCTAAATTAGGCATCTGTATTAGCAGATGCTTCTGACAGTGTAGCTGCTAATTTTGCTGTGCTGCAGTTCAGCCTTTCAGAACATGGAAAATTCTGTTCAAGCAAAGGGCTGTGTAAGTAAATGCATTAATGTTTCTGAAGTGTGCAGTACAGTGCCACGATAAGCTGCCTAAAAAGTTTATCAGAATGTTCATAATTGAGTGCAACACTTGAATATTGTGTCTTGATTGACTGCTTGGGGTTGTGCATAATGATAAAGAAATGGTGAGCAGCTGTCTGCTCTGTCAGCCTCACTCACAACTACTCTGGAAGAAATAAACTGTCATTAAAGGCTCTATCTTAATGCAAATGCATGTGGGGATGAATTAAGTTTAAGTCTGGATTTCCTTATTATTTTTTTAGTGCTTTGCTTGGCAAACTTAACATTCTTTTTTTGTGAAGGAACCTTCTGGCTCATTGTAGGCTATTCCTGCTGCTTTTAATATCCTTTGAGATTGATTCATGAAGTGCCAACATCTTGAGCTGTGGAAAAAGGGTAAGAATCCCAAAGAAAGACCCTGGATAGAGGAGAATAAATTTGAACTCAGACTCTTTCTGTGCCACTTTGATCTGAAAGAGACATCTTGTGATTCAAAGGAGCTTTGCTGTTAACTAAGACCATGAATTTCATCAGTTCCATTTTGATTAAAAACTAATAGCGTTAGCAGAATGTATAAAGACAACATCTGCTTCAGGTTTATTGGAGTGATATTTTAGAAAACTGAAAGAGTCTGGTGATTTTTGGATGTGTCTGTGTGTGATAACTTCTTAGAGGGAGAAATCTCTGGCTGGATGAGCTCCAGAATTTTTATATTGGGGATGGGGAGAAATCCTGTGACTTTTGGACTTCTTCAGATCTCTGAGCAGAGGGCAGGGAAAAAAATCTCAAAGCAGCATTTTCCTATCAGTTAATCAAATGAATCAAACATTTGGCTTGCTATGGGCTCTGAGAAGGATCTGCCATTCCCTTTTTGCACACTGCATGCAGAAAAAATAGCTTTCCCCCCACCAGATTGCAGATGTTGCAGAATCCCCTAAAAGCTCTTTGCAGCTGTCAGGGAATGAGGATTCAACACCTTGCAGAAAAGGCTGAGCTCACTGAAGGTCAGGAATGGTTTTGACCTGTGTAGTTGATAAAAATATCACAGGAACCTCCCCCAGTTTTTAATATGATGCCTTTTTTAGGTTTGAACTTACTTTTTTTTTCTAGGCTTCAACAACAGAAGTCATGCTTTCTTTAAGATCTTTATAAATATTCCTGTTAATTAAGCTATTGAGAGTGTAGCTGAGAAAATCCACTTACAGATTTTTGGAGTGTAGTGCTTAATGCTTGGAGAATTGTCCACTGTATAAAGTTCCTTACAGCCAGCTTACAGAATGGAACTTTATTTGAATGTCAGAGTGCTAATTTCCTTCAGGAAATAGCAGAAATAGGCTTAAGGCACTCCATTAATTAATTTATTTTAAAGGAAGGGAAATACTCAGTGTTTAGGGAGAAAGAAAACCAGAAGTGTCCTCTTTTCAAGTCTGACAGAAGTCTGTTCAGTTCTAGAGTGCCTGTCAGTGCCTGATGATATTTTCATGTTTACTGACACATCACCACTGAGCTGCAGTGCAGGAGGTTCTTTAGCTGATAAATCAAGCTTTTATCCTCCTATCCTTCTTGTAAGAGGGCTTACTTGAAAGAAAATTAAATATTTTGTAGCTTCTTTTTGCAGTGTGAACAGAGAGCAGTTCTTTGTAGTTCTGAGGGCTTTTGGTTTGGTTTCCTCAGGAAATGTACCTTATTCTCTTCTTAAATATTAAATATCACGTATTAAAAAACCTAAGGAAAGGGTGGTGTTCAAACAATGGCAGCTGAGAACACAAATCTTTGCTTTATGCTCTCACCTGGCTCTGCAGGTAAATCCTCCAATTCCACCCCACAGTAGCAGGTGCACATTTGGGTTCTGGCCAGATCATCCTTGACACAACAAAGCTGGTTTTGTGCTTTTTTTGGTTTTTTGCATGTGGCCATTATGTTGGCCATGCTCCCATCATGAATTATTTTTATGTGCCTAATTCATCCTCGATGAAACAGAGCGATCCATTAAGGATTCTGTTATGTGTTCTCGTGGTGGATGACATCAGTAGAATGCCACAAGTTAATTACATTCTTAATTACAGCTTTGTATTAAATTAGGGATGTATTATCCATAGAATAATTGAAAACCTGCTGAGATCACGTCTGGTAACATCTAATTGTATCCCATGATTTTTCCCCCTCTAAACTTTAAATAAAAACTGGCATTTCATTTAGCATGGTTTTAATTAATTGATATGAGAAATGTAATTAGAGCTGAGGCAACAGACCAACTATCTTAAAAAAAAACCCACTCAGAAATTAATGCTATCTTGGGGAACAATTAGCAGTTCCCAGAGCAGGCTCTATTCTGCATTTCTGGAGAAACCTCAGGCAGGCACAATGGAAGAGAGGAGCTGCTGGTAGAAGAGAAGAAAGATTTGAATTTTTAGAGCCATTCTCAGTGCTCCTTCAACTTGAGGAAACTCGATCTGCCCGCAGCTTCAGGCACAAGAAACCCAGGAACAGCCCAGGAGGAGCAGGGAGATGGAAAGATTTTCCCAAATGTTGGGAAAACCAGAGCATGGCTGTGTTGCAGCAGAGCTTCCTGGTGGCCTGAAAAGCAGAGAATTTCTGTTCCAGCTTCTTCTGACTGCAGTGGAATCACCTTCAGCTGCCAGGAGCTTCCCCTGGGCATCAGTGGGAGCTGCTGGAGCTGGGCTGGTTTCCTTTCCTGCCTTGGATTTGTTTGGATTTGCCACCCAGCACCTAAAGAGCAGCAGGTAACAGAGAAAAAAAACACCTTCATTTCCTCTTTTCTTTCTTTCTGCTTTTGCTCCAGCAGGTTCTTGCCCTGAATTTCCAGGCTGTGAGTGCTGAGTTAGGCAGGAGCTGGTGGAGAGATAGTTGGCCAAAACACTGAGCATCTTTGCTCCTTTTTGGTAAAAATCCTGTCTGAGGTCTTAAAAGAAAAAGCTTTAACGAAGTGATCTGAGAGGGAAATGCAGCTGAGCAACGTGTTCAGTGACAGAATTTCTGAGCCTGACTTCTCACCCGAAGCTTTGCCCTTCTTCTTCGCTTTTCCTTTTGTAGGAGCCTTGGAAATTGTTTGGGTTTGTGTTTTGTTTAACAAATTATAGTTTTGTGGTTTTTTTCTGTTGGTGTTTTTCCATCGAGACAATGCCTTTCATTTAAATCCACCTACAACAAAGCTTTAATTCCAGGGTGAGGAATAATGTCCTTTGGCTGTTTGCAGAAAGATTTGTTTCAGGCCATACATTTATTTCCTGTGCATAACCTGACTTAGAAGCTTTTCTGTTTGATATCCCCAAAATTAATATGCACTACTGAGAGCTGCCTATACATAAATCTGCATCTGCTTTGTTTATAAAGGGGAGAGCACATGCAGGGGTGGCAGTGCTGGGTGGGAGCAGCTTTGAGATTGTGCTGTGCTTGGGCACCAGCAGAAAAACCCTGGGTACATCAAGTGAAAGCTGGCTGGCAGCCACAGCACACAGGATGGGGGGAATGTTTGCCTAAAAGACTGGATTGTGTCAGGCGTGACTAAGCAGGAATTTTAGCTAGAACGCGCTGGCAAATTGAATGCTCGCAGCAAAATCAGAACGTTCGTGCTCTTATCTTTGTTCACTCGAGGCTGGGCTTGGTTTTTAATTTAGAAAATCAATGGAGGGAGGGAAGGGAAGTTGTGCAGAGTGTTCCTTGATTTTTAGGAATGCTGCTGGAGGTGACTGCTGACTATTTAGCCAGGGCTCTGTTTACATTCCTGTGGAATATGCGTGCCCTGTGGCTCGTGGGGCACTGGGCTGTCAGTCAGGCTGTAAAATACTTTAATTATCCCCATGCAGCAGCAGAGCAGAGAGAAAGGCTGGGGAGGGATGAAAGGAGTTCAGGCTTGCTTTCTGGCTGCCAGAAGGATGATAAACTGGGAGTCCTGGCTATTATTACCCCTGCTCTCTGCAGGAAGGGCATTCCTGATGGGAAGAGGTGTTGGACTGGATGTGAGGGCATGGGAATGGCAGAGTGGTGGCTCTGTGGACTTTCATCCAGCTCAGATAACCTGGAGATGAAGGGGGAAACATTCCCTCCCCCTGCTGCAGGACATTGTGTTTATGACAGACTGGGATGGGATTTTCTTAACTTTTTCTTCAAACTCTTGATTTCCTTCTTCTTTTTCCCTTGATATCAAAAATGCTTCCTCCCAGGTGGAGATCTTCAGCAGTTAAATTGTATTCTGTGGAATAAATGGGAACCCCTGCTGCTACAAGGTTTCTGAAAAGCTGTCGCAATTAATTAATAAACAAGTAGGAAGCTTTGCTGAAATACATGACCCTGCCTGCTCAATCTCTTTTTTTTTTTTTTTTTTTTCTGGCCTGCTGTGTTCTTTGTTCATTACTTTCCTAATAATTATGTATGCAGCTCAATGAGCAAATCACCATATTCATATTTGTCCTCTGCTTGGGCTTAGCATGTCAAGTACTGCTGCTCTGGCAAGGTCCAGGAGATTCTGGAACGGGAGAGCAGGGCAGCTGGAGGCTCACAAATTAGTTAAAAGGTAATTCTGGTGCTTTGTTCTACCTCTCTATCCCATGTTCCTGGGAATATAGGGAAAAGGGGATTTAATAGTGGAGATATGCTGAGGTTACACAAAAATAAAAAGGGTTTTTGGAGCTGGAAAGCATTGCCTGGCAGGGAGGGATGCACTGAGCCCAGCCTGGAGAGAGCAGTGGGCATTCCCTGGAGCTGGGAATTCTCTGTGCTGCAGCGGTGCCAGAGGAGCCAGCTGTGGGAAATGGTGTCAGGAACTCCTGCAAAGCTGCTGTGCTGGATCACACTCACACAAAATGCTCCTCTTGAGCTCAGGGACAGTGGCTGTGCACAAACTGGGTGTCAGGCACAGAAAATCCCTCGCTGAGTCACATCTGCAGCCAGGCTCTCTGCTCTGAATTGGTGTTGGGAAAAGCTTTGGGGGGCAAAAATGGGGAGCCAATAGCCTGAATTTGGGAGTTTAGGAACTTGATTTTTCTTGATCTCTGGCAGTTCCTGAAGGCTGCAGGAGACAGCCCATGGACCAAGCTGGCAATAATGGGCAGCCTTCTCTTCCCATCTCCCTGCAGGATTTCCTGAGCCTCCCATCTCTCAGTGATGATCTAAATGAAGTACGAGCTTGGAGAGCAGCCAGGTGTCAGCACATGGCAGAAGGTTTTAATTCTGCTTTTAGAAACCAGATAAGTGGTGTGCTAATATAAGCTAATAAAAGCACCACCTCTCTTCTCAGCTGGACAGCCTGAGAGCGAAGATGATCACGACACTGCCGTGTTGTGGGGTTTTGTGCTGGAGCTCGGATTGTTCCAGCTGTCTCTGGAACGTGCTGCCTCACCATTATAACATCTATTTGATTATATGCAATGACAGAGCAACCAGATCCATTCATTCCCTGCCAGGCTTTTGTCTCTTGATTATGTGATTTATTTTTTTTTTCACAGTTGTGTTCAGACTCAGACACTGCTCAGGATTCATCAGTGCTGTTGTCCTTCCAAGCCCTCCCAGCTCCAGCACTGAGAGCTGTGATTCTGAGCAATCACCAGCTTATTGCATTTAGCTGCTTCCTCTCTGAGACCCCAATTTCTTGGGATGTGCTGGAACTTGTGCCCAGGACAAGCTGATTGAAGTCTGTGCATTCTGAGGATCGCTGGAGACATCTGGTTTCACTGCAGAAATTCAAACCAGAATGCCTCTGAATGCACAAATGGACTGAAATTAGTGTTTTTAACATTAACTGCAGCAGTGCCTTTTAGCCTTTTCCCCTCATTCTCCACAGATTTTAACCCCTTCCACTCTTCAGCAAGTCTGTGTTTGAGTTTGTGTATGCTCCTCTGCAGCATAGGAGAAAAGCTGCTTTAATTTTATGGTTTGTTTGTTTTGGTTTTTTTTAAGATGTGGGATTACTGTAAATTGTTTTAGCTCAGTGAAAAGAAAATGAGCACCTCTCCCATTTCTGGAAGGAGAACATTTCTCCTCCACAGAATGCCAGTTGCAGAGGGGCTGCTCATCTGGCTCATTTTTGGCACTGAGGAATTTCAGGATGCGAATCTGGATTTGCAGAGTACTGTTTTCAGTGCATAAAAAACGGGTTCTGACTTGTGCATTTCAAACCTGCAGCTCCTCAGCTCGGTGCTGAGCTGATCCAGGCCAGAGCTGTGCCAGCAGTGTCTCGATGGCTCCTTTGCCAGGCTGCTGTTTGCCAGCTGAATTTAGCATTCTCCTTCCCCTGATCAATGAATAGATTTTTCCCTCAGATCCTCTTTTATTTTTTGGTTTCCTCTGCTGCTTTTTTTCCCCCCCTGTGGAAGATGAAATCTGTCACAGGGGCTTAGATTTATGAAGTGCTGCCTGAGTCGCTTTGTGTGATGTCAGGGAGGGAGAGGAACTGATTGTATCCTTAGAACTGGCTTAACAGAAAGGCTTTGGATAATTCCGTAGATTTTTAAGATGTTGTGTTGGCTTAAGTGATTAGTGTGAAAGCTTCAAAGAAGACTAAATATTTAAGGCTTTATTCTGCCCTTACTTGTACCCACGCATATCTCTGCATTTTCACATTTGAATGAAAATGTAATTCTCTCAGCAGCTGTGGAATCCTGCCAGGTATCTGGAGTGGGGGAAGGCAGAGTGGACCCTGGTGACACACAGGACACCACTCCCTTGTTTAGGGATGATGCTGGATGCTGCTCTTCTCCTGATCCCACTGCCAGCTGTGACAGGGCTGTCACAGGAACTGCTCATCCAGTCAGGGGGAGAAGCTCACTCAGCCTGGGATTCATTTTTCACAGTCCCACTGGGCTCTGTGTGTCAGTGAAGGCAGAATTGGGGTGGGAAGGACTGACTCCATCCCCTCTGTTCCCCTGGAGTGTTTCACTGGGGGTTTCACAGCTCCTGTGATGTAAGCTGTGGATTTTGTCTTTGCCAGGTGAGCTGTGGTTCTTGCCCTGCTCTCCAGCTCCCCTTTAGCTAAGCTGTGGATTTTGTCTTTGCCAGGTGAGCTGTGGCTATTCCCCTGCTCTCCTGCTCCCCTTCCAGCAGTTTGTGCTGCAGGGATGCAGTTCTGGGAGAGGTGTCCATGCCTTGCTTTGCTGCTGAGAGGGGCTGGGTAGCCAGGCTTGCTGCAGGGCTGGGCTGGGTGGCACAGTTGGGCAATCCTGCCAGCCCAGGTGTGTCACAAGCTTTGTCCTTTTTCACTTTTCCTTTTGCAGGAGCCTTGGAAATTGTTTGGGTTTGTGTTTTGCTTAACAAATTATAGGTTTTTTTCCTATTGGTGTTTTTCCATCGAGACAAAGCCTTTCATTTAAATCCACCTGCAACAAAGCTTTAATTCCAGGGTGAAGAACGATGTCCTTTGGCTATTTGCAGAAAGGTATCAGTCATGGCCTGTGAGGTTGTTGAATTCTTCAACAGCTGTATTTCCTCCCTGGCCCTTTCTCTGGGTGCCCAGGGGTGAATCGCACCAGCAGTAGCCCAACAGGGCAGGAATTTGCCTTTTGCCCCAGCAGCCCTTCCTGAGAGGAGTTCTGTGAGGTGTGAGCTCTGACTGAACTGCAGAGAGCACCAAACCCTCCAGGAGCCCTCCTGGATTGTCCTGCTGGGCAGGTTTGTGTGGGGATGCTTCTCAAATGTCACTTGCAAGAAAATGATTCTGATGCCTGTGGCCCTGAGCCAGGTTGTGGACTGAGCCTCTCGTGGTGACCTCTGCCAGCAAACAAGGGCACTGCTGGAGCTGGATAAAGGAGGATGGATTGTCCAAGATGTGGAGGGAGTTCCACCCCTGGAAAAAAGCCCAGAGGGTTTTTTATTCCAGCTTTGAGGGGCACAGCACTTGCTGTGATGATTCACTACTTCTGCCAGTTTGGAGTTGAAAGGTGGGCTCTCTGCATTCCAACGGCTTGATGCTTCTGAAGAAAGCAAATTTAAGTTGGTTTTTAATCCTTTTTTTCCTTAAGTAAGAGCCTTGCTTTTCTCCCAGCTGTGCAGAAAGTGAATCTGATTGCTTTCAGTTGTTCCTTTGTGGAATTCACTTCCATTCCCTCACAGTGCTGAGGAAGTGAGTGACTCTTTCATTATACTTTTGATAGTACAGATTGGCAGAGAAGGTCCCTCTTGATCTCTCACGAAGTGGAATTGTGATTCAGGAAAAGGAGAGGGAAGAGGGGAAAAAATCTTTTAACTTCTCCTCTCCTTTGCCCAAGTTCTTTTTAAAAAAATCATTCTTGTGCAATGAAACATTTGCTGCTGCTCAGCAAAATCACTTGGAATTTATCACCAAGGGGGCAGATGGTGAAGCTGGAGAAGCTGAGGAGTGTAGATTTTGCTGGGAGCTTTCAGGGAATCCTGGATCCCAGAGGTGAGGAGCAACATCCAGCTGGAGCTTTGGATTTATTGTCATTCCCCACTTGGTACTTGAAAATGAAGTAAAACCGAAACTGCAGATGGAGCATTCTGTCAGAGTGGGTACTTCTGCTATAAAAGTCATTATTATTTTCTTTCTGTGAGAGGATAAGGCTTCATTTTACCTCTGCAATAATCAGCATGCAACATGTCACAGAAGCCAGCACATTCATTTAGCAGTTTGCTTTGGTCCTTCTTTATGCTTAAAACACAGACTCAAA
>VRYO01002095.1:4102234-4151630 GCA_009812075.1 Sialia sialis | reverse complement strand
TGCCATGAATGTTGTGCTCAGCAGTTAACTCTCTTCATGTCTCTAAGTGCTCTGAGATCCCAAAATTTGCCCAGGCCCCGAGCTGTTTCACTAGTGATTTAGTGATTTTTATCATTTGAGAGATTTGTGTTTGTAGAAAGCAGAAAGACAAAAAATCTAGAGGAGGGAAGGCAAAGAAGGGTTGGGCACTATTTTTAAATGAGCTATTGAGCCTGCATAACAACATGACCATTTTACAGTCACATTCTGTTGCAGCCAGTTTTTCATACTTTGCAATAGGTTGGGATCTGTTTATTGCTACTGGAGGTCTTTTTATTTGTTTGCCCCTCAGCTTTTTCTCATGTAGATGGTTTTATGCTTCTCTTCTAGGTTAGGAATAAGAAATGCAAATTTTTTACCAGACTTGAATAACCAAGCTGTTTCCAAGGAAAAAAGTTTCAGGCTTGGATGTTAGGTTCTGGGTAAAGAATTTATGGTATTTTTGAGCTCACTTTGTGTAACCAGTAAATGAATAGTGATACAGAAAATTTAGCTAAGGCTAGTAATAAAAAGGCTACAAAACTTATCAGGTTCTTTATTTATAGCAAGGAGTCTTCTGGCTTGTTGCTTGTTCAGTTTGTGGGAAAACTATTGACATCAACTTCCAGCTGCAAAATGAGGAGTTTACACTGCAAACTGCATTTTGCTTAAACCCCAGGGGCCAGATTTTCACAAGAGCTCAGCCTAAAGGCTGGAAAGGAAAGAAAGGACCAGATTTCTGGAGCCTGTAGGTTGAGTCTCAGAATTGCTGCTCCCAGACTCCAAATGTGGGAATGCAAGTTCAGCCTCAAAGTCTGCCCTCTAGATGTGTTGTAGCTTTAATTTTGGCCCCTGAGAAGGCCAATTAACTCATACAGACCTAATGACAGCTCATCTGCACTTTAATTAACTGGGGCTGTGATCATACTCAGCACAGGAGCCGCACAAAAATGCCACTCACATTTCACTTTAAGTGTTCTGTGTCAGACACCATCACCCAGGAATGAGCTGCTGCTATTAAATTTCATAAACAATCATTTGAAATAAAGAGTTGTCACAGGAACAGACTTAAGCAGCATTTTAATGTTGCATCAAAAGCACTGAGAATTCCAGAACTCCCCTCCAGTCTGAAAGGAAAGGTCAGCAGGTCTTGGTCACACTCACCTGAGTGGCCAGGTGTGGCCTGGGTGTGATTTATCTCTTCCTTCTGCAAGTTGCAGATGTGGTTTTGGGGATCATGAGGCACCAGCCCTGTCTTGGCATCTGCCCTGGAAACCCCCAAAGTGTGTGTGCCAGTCCTGCTGGTCAGTGAGCTCCTCTCCACAGAGAGAACTGTGGCAGCAGAGCAGTGACAAATTCAAAACTTTCATTGCCATGGCCAAAGTGGGAGAATATTTACATTTTGTTTCTCATCTCCACTTTGTGAAATGTTTGTGTGAGATGTGGCTGGAGGATCTGAGTGCTAGAATCACTCACTAACTGATTTTAGAGGCTGAATAGCATCCAGCTTTTCCCCTGGTGTCCTGTGTTCTCTGCAAACCTTCCTGTGCAGGGCTCAGCCAGCACGGGGGGACTCTGTGCAAATGCTTCTGTCAGGACTGAGGAGTGGAGAGTCTGAGGAATGGAGGGAAACTCAAATTGCTTTGAGGAAATCAAAGATTCCTACTCAGTGTGGAGGTTGTGACCCTCCCAAAGATGAGATCCACAACTGCACCTCCTAAACAACATCACCTCCTATGAGTATGGATGAGAATTAAATCAGGCTCCTGTCTGGGTTAAATGTATGGGGAACTATGGGATTTTTGGGGAATCCTGTCTGGGTGAACCAGCTCAGTTAGAATAAAATGTGAAATGCTCTGCTTGAGGAATTTGCAGTTCTCTCAAATTGTGTAATCAGGGCAGGGAAATGGTGGCATTTAACCTGTGCCTGTGTGGTGTGAACTTCTCTCACAGCTCATGTGACATCATTATTCTCTGCAGAAACAGAAAAATAGTTTCCTACAGTTAATAGACGTTCAGTTCTTTGTGGATATACTAGTAATTTTCAACGGAACAAATACACATTTTAAACTGTCCATCGCTTTTGGAATTACTAGGCAGAGTTCTCCAGTTCTGATCACTTCAGCAGGAATTGTTCTCTGTCTGCACTAAGAACTCCATGAATTTGGTACCTTGAAGCAAATTATGCATTCTAAGAGGAGCTGCCCACACCACCTAGGGTTGAGGCTGCCTGGGATTTCTCATTATTTATAGGAATGATTGTAAGGAAATAACACCTATTTTCAGCACTTTTGGCAGAAATACTTTAAAAGAAAGAAATAAGTATTATCCAGTAGCAGAGTGCCTTTTCCAGCCTCACACTGGAAAAGGAGAGATGTGCTGCAAGTTCCTTCTCTTCATTTTTCCTGATGCAATTTTGCTTCTTGAATCCTCCTCCTTTGCTCTTGAGTGCCAGGTCTGTAAGGTCTGACACACCCAGTCATCCCTCTCATATCTGCAGGTACAAAAACCTGGAGAAATCCAAACCTGCCTTGGAAATGTGCTGGTTTAATCAGGATTTTTCTCAACTGCTTTGCCTCACTCCAAGTGCTTTGGGATGCTTTTAGAGTAGGTAGAAGGGAGTTCTGGGAGGTGGAAATGAGGATTTCTATGTGAAATGTGGGATTTGAGGGGGTTTAGGAGGAAGGAGAACTGAGTGAAATGTTTCAATCCCGCGATTTGCTGCAGGGAAAGGCTGGTTTTGAGTAGGGAATGCAGTTCTGAGGGGGTGAAGGATGGGCTCAGATCCCTTCCCTGCCGGGAGGGGAGCTGGGATGGGCAGGGTGATTTTCTCACGGCAGCAGAAAACTCAGGAAACTCTTCTTTGCTCCCTGCCATCCATTGTGGTTCATCCGCTTTGTATGAGGAATGTGAGTGCAAGCAGTTACTTCTTCAATGAGCCTGAAAAACACCAGTATTTAGAATTTTAGTGGCTAATCCAGAGACTAGGAATCAAATCTAGGTGTGCCAACTTTTATCTTACTTCTCTGCCCATTAGCCTGTGCTCACCTTTGGAGATTTGTTTAAATTGGCAGCATTTCTAATGAGCAATGAAGCTCTAAAAGCCAAAAGGACATTTGTCTTCTTTAGTTCTTGAGGTGCTTTATGATTCAGTGGAAGATTTTGGAGTTGGGGACAGTGGTGAGGCTGGAAGGAAATGAATGGAAAATGCAAAACAGAAGGAGATTTCACAGGAAAAAGTTGTTCATGTGGTTATTTGGCAGTTATGGGAATTAAATGTGCCCAGGAAGTTCCCTGACTGTATCATACCATTGATTCCCACAACATAAAATACTAATATTCCATCAGTGAGGTTTATTTATGCTCTTGTTGTAATAACTTGAAAAATGCTATGAAAAATCCTTTATTTACATTAATAATGCCACTAATACTTCCTGGATCTGGTGCAGTTATTGCTTTTTGCTGCTTAAGGAGATATGGTAATTCAAGGATATAAGCTTGAAGGAAAATGGGGAGAGGTGTTTCTCTGAAAGGAAATTAACTCAAAACTCCTAGGAAATATTTCTAGCCCACATCAGGTTGAAATATCTGCAGCAGAGATTTTCCAGTGAGGGTTCAGCAGGTCTGTCCTGGATGTGAGGCAGCATTCCCAGCTTTGGTGTGCCCCAGGTGGATGGATCAGCTCTGCTGAGGCTGCCAGGAGCTCACAGAAAATCAACTCCACTGCAATTGAATTCTTTAATTAATGTGAGGAGCAGATGGGAGCAGCCTGTGTGGGTTTGTGGTGAGATGGGCTGGGAACAGCACTCAGCCCCTCCTTGGCTTTGCTGTGATTTTAGCAATAATACAGTAATTTCACGACTATAAGCCGCACCTGAATATAAGCCGCAATTTTTTATTTTTCTTTTAAGCGAGGATCCATGTGCGACAAAGTAACGAGTTAGTAACAGAATGGCGCCAGCGTGGGGTTTGGTGTCAGGTGCTCAAGTTGCAAACAGTTTTCATCGACCAGCCAAGCCTTTAAAGGCAGCCCCAGGCGCCCTCCCCGGCCGGCTCTCACTTCCGGGTTGGCATTTCACTGGGATTTGTCCATAAATAAGCCGCACCTGAATATAAGCTGCATTGCTGGGGTAGGTTGGATTCTTCCATGAAAAAGGTGCGGCTTAGAATCGTGAAATTACTGTAATTTAAATAATTCTGTTGGGTGGTGTATCCAGCAAGCAGCAGTGTCACAGCTTTCACACTGAACACACCATCTCCAGTCCTGGCAGTGCTTCTGAAGCCTTGAGATGCAGAGTAGGGTTGGTGTGGTTGTGAAATGCTGAGCACTAAATATTTGGCTTGTTTGCTTCTACTTAAAATTGAATCTGGGATGATTTACATGCAAATTTTATCAGGTACCAATCTGTGTTCAGCCTTTGCTATGTGTTCCGATTTTTTTTTTCCCCTTGTTTAATTTAAAAGCATTTGGGAAAGGAAGAGAGCCAGTGTTTTGTAATTGGCTAACATAAAGTGAAATTGCTAAATCCATACGTAGGCACCAGATTGTGCTTTGTTTCTTAATGGGGCTAATTTTGCTGGGACCTGAGCATCACAAATCACATTTCCTGGGCAGGTATTTCAGTTTGAGGCTGCTTCAGTTCTCAGCTGTGGGGACCAAGGAGGCAGCACTGACATCTGTACACTTGGGGAAAACATTTGAGTTGCTGCTGGAATCCAGATTATTTTTTATGGTAAGAACATGTAGCTTTATATATTGGAAATTTTAATTTCTCTTGCCCAGATTTTCAGACAGCACGAAAGCAAAAGGAGTGAGTCCATTGCTGTGACTGAGTTGTTAGCATGCTCTTGTTTTTAAGATGAGTTGGACTTCCTTTGCCTTCTGTAAATATTATTGAAAATGAAATTTCTCAACTCTCCATTTAGACTGGTATCAAATATCTAACAAATCTTTGTCTCCTCTTCTACCACCTGTATTATTGCTGACATCTTATCATGTGCAACTATGTGAACAAATAATGAAAATATGTTGAAATATACGTTTTCCCATTGCTTGAGTCAACCATTAAGATGCTGATATACCTTCATATATTTTGGTTTTATAATTTGAATAATATCACTATTACATAATCACCCTTCAAATACACCCAAGCCATTTTTTGAGCTCTAGTTAAAACCCCAGGCATTTCTTCCTGCAAAAGAACTTTTAGTTATTTTACTTCAGCTTCTGCCTACGTAGAAATAAGTGGCCTGAGGTAACCCAGTATCCCTAGGAGAATTACAGCTCTGGTGCCTCTCTTGTGGGATTACCTTCTTTTGGATAACAAACTTTTATCTGAATTCAGAGTTTTATCATCGTGGTATAATTACGGTGAGGAGTTGTATGGTTCATTCTTGACCAGTTGATCTGAAATACTCTGGTTTTTCTTACAAAGGATCCCTTAGCTCTTGATCTCTGCAGGTTTCTGACCTGCAGTTTTGGGACAGACAGTGCGTTTAGAACAGATAAAAAATTATTCCAGCTCTTTAGCATTTGAAAGCTCTGGGTGCTGTGTGAATATTTGGTGTGAGTTTCCCTCCAGATTCCAGCATGGGGACTCTCAGAGCTGACAGCAGCAGGGTTTGGCAGCTGTGAGTTCCTCCTTCCTGCTGCTCTGCTCGGGGAGGCTGGAGCAGCAAGGCACCGACCTGGCTGGGAAAGATTTGCTCTTTACCTGTTGTGCTGTGGATTAAATGGGAACAGATTTTTGGCTCCCAGCATCTGTGCATAAATTCAGCCTGAATAGGAGGTGAGTTACGGAATGAGATCAGCTCTGAAAAGTGACTCTAACCACAGCTAATTTTTTTTAAAAAAAGGAATATAAATTGCTACCTTTTGAGCAGCCAAAGAAAACGAGGGGCTTGTGTAGGCTCTGAGATTTTGCCAGAGTTTGTATTGATTGGTGTTAAGTCTGGTTTGCTTGAAGGATGTCTGAGAGTGGGTGTGAATTTTCTGCATCAGCAGGAGGATGTAGGTGCCTTGAGCTGCTGACTGCAGGTACAGAACGCTGTGTGCCAGCCTTGGTTTGATCCCATCACTAACAGCCTCCTGTCTGACCTGAGCAGCCTCTGCTGCCCTTTCTTGCTCCGGCAGTGTGTCTCCATCTGTGTTTTCTGAAATGGGCACTGACTGCTGGCATCCGTGCTCACATGAGATGGGAACAATTATCAGGCTGCTGGCTGGCTGGGCTGCATCTGAACCAGGCATCTGGAGGAGGAGAGATTCTTTTTCTTGTTTGTTTGTTTGTTTGCTGAGTTTTCTGAGCTGAAGGATGACAGCTGAGGAGAGGGGACTGGAGGGCAGAAATAAATCCTGATGGTGTGAGGAGGGAAACAGCAAGACAAGCAGGACAAGCAGTGGTGTGAGGACAGGTCTCAGTGTGCCAGGGAATCCTGTCCCGTGCTCCATGAGAGCTGTGGCCATGAGAGATGCCCTGGGAAGCTTTCCCAAAGTGCTGTGTACACTGCTGGGGCCGCTTCAAAGCCGCCCTGAGCCCAGCTCTGTGAGCCCAGGCAGGCGTGCAGACCCAAAGTACACAGCAGTGCCTGTGAAACAGGGGGCACAGGGATCCCACAGGGACCCACAGCTTCCCACAGCATCCCACAGGGATCCCACAGCTTCCCACAGAGATCCCATAGGGATCCCACAGGGACCCACAGCTTCCTACAGCTTCCCACAGGGATGCCACAGCTCTCCCTGCTCAGGGGAGTTCACTGCAGCAACTCAGCTCTCTGGGACTGGGGGTTGTTAGAAATGCAGGACGTGTTGGCCCTTTGCAAGCATTAAAATAAATGCTTAATGTATAGTGTTAAAATAGCATTTCTATATGGATATAGTCTTTGTTAATAATAAAAGTTAGATTTAAGTTTTTTAGAGATAGTGTGCTTAAACTACTCACTTAGCCATGATAACAGCCCATAAACATGTAATGAAGACCCTGCAAGCTAGTACAACAATTATCAACACTCACCGGCAGCAAAAAGCCAAAACCACCACCCAAATTAAAAAAGATAAAAAGAAAAATAAAACCACAAGCCAAAAACACGCATGCTCTAAAAAGGCAGACCCACAAAGTGGCCATGCTAAGCAGTTCTCAAAAGGCATTTAATTATGCATAAGGACTATAAATATGCAACAAGTTGATGTATTGTAAAGTGTATTTAAAAAAGGTTCCCCGTGTGCTCTTAGCAGCCTGCCAAGCACCCAGCAGTTTTAACCCTTTGCTTTATGTTTGTCTCCTATTGTCTTTTTATTAAACCTTTTAATTCTCCCAAAACAACAAACTGTGTTTTTTCCAGAGTGGTGCTGGACACGTTGTTTATTCCAACCCAGTTCTGCTCTTGACTCCACAAGGACAGCAGCGCATCTCTGCTTTGGGGAAGGAGCTGTGATGTTCTGTGGCTCATTGCAGCCAGGAAAGGCTGCCATGGCATTCCAGGGTGTTTATCCCGAGTCAGGACTAAGGTTCAGAGGGAATGTGTGATCTGCAGAGTGCCTCCGCTAGAGCTGGTTCTAATTAGTCATTTTTATGAGCTCCAGAGTCAGACAAAAATGAGGAGCCCTCCCCTTGTGTAGTTTCCTGTTTGCTGGGTGCATGTAAAAGAGATCTGGCCCTGATGGATGTTAATAATGAGCTGATAATGTAAGCCAGCTGAGAGATGTGGAGCTTGTCTGGGCTGCTGCCAAGCGGGAGGTGAAAGTTCAGGAACTGACTCATGTTGCCAAGACCTGATCCTGTGGAGAGGGTCTGCTCATTAATAGATTGAATTTCTCATTAGGGCTACAGAGCATATGCTTCCAGCTTTTGGGTTTCAGGCTGAAACCCAACCCCAGTAAAAGCCTGCTGAACAGAGAGGCAGATTTACTGGTAAATAAAGGATTAAAGGAACCCTTGGCAGGGTTGTTGGACTGGAAACCTGACTGGCCTTTGAAGATTTCTTCATACTGTAGGTCCTCCCTTTACATTTATAGCAAGAAGAGATGTGTTCTACTCTTTACCATGCAGCTTTCCATAGTCTGCTCTGTGTCCAGCAAGGGTGGAAGATGCTTCTGTGTAAATCAGTGCATGATATTGCCTCTAAAGTGAAATATTCCACATGAGGTGGAAGTTTCCCTCCACACCCCCCTCACTCAGAGGCCTTGTCTGAGAGAACAAGACTCTGCATTAGATTTCAGAGCAAGCAGCTCAGCATTTACAGCATCTCTAAAACTGCTCTTGTTCCCTTTGGTTTTTTGAATGAGTTTCCAGCAAGCAGGCACAACTGCTGCTTGGGTTACAGCCTGTGACGTTCATTACAGCTGGCCATGAATGGGCTTCATACTTGGCTGAACAGCTTCAGCAAACTGAAATGCAGACAGGTTTAAACAGACTTATAAAGGGGAGAAAAATAAATATATAGCAGTCCAAAAGCCCTACAGCTGACAGGAGTGTTAATACAGTACCTTGGGAATTTAGGGTGGAATTAGCTTTGTGTTCCTTTATTGAAGGAAAAATGATCCCTGTTAAAGTTTTGGTTCTTGGGTGTGGGTGATGTAATGGCTCTTGTACCACCCTGCCTTGGCTGGCAGGGGTTACCTGTCCCAAAAGGAGCTGCAGGACAGCCCTTGGAAGCTGCTCAGGATGGTCAGAGTTTCCTTTTCATGAATTGGGGTCATTGCTTTGTTAGCTAGTGAAGGAGACAAAAGTGCAGGAGTGGAGACAGCCGTGAATTTTATGGAGCCCCTGTTCCAGGAGAAGGGTTTCCTTTGTTCCTGCCTGCCCAGGAGCCACAGGCATCTTGAATCATTGCTGCAGTCCTGTTGTGTAGATCCAGCATTGCTGCTGGACCTCAGGCTTCACTGTAGCCACATCTGACACAACAGTTACAGCAGGGGAAGGTTCCAGCTCCTGCCTTGCTCAGATGTGAGCAGAGTCACTTCAGGAGCTGGATTTGCAGTTTATTTACAGGAATGAGCTGCAGTTGTGAGTGTGTGTGCACAAACACATATTTCATGTGTGCTTGTACACGGAGCACTTGTGGTGATACACAATAATGCTGCTACACAAAAATCCCTGTGTTATTTCTTTTATGTGATAAGAATGAGCAAAAGCATTATTTTCTGACTCCAAAGCCTCTGTTGAATAGCACAGATCAAGATGTGGTGGGGGAGTCCACCAGGAGCTCAATTCCCATCAGGGATGGAATTCCTGCAGCAGAGGCTTTCCTGAGATGAGCAAGGCTCCTCCCTGCCTGGGGATGAGCAGCTGGGCTCCAGCTTGGCTCAGTTGGGCTCCTGGCTTTGTGGACAGGGTGTTTGTGTCACCCCAGCACTGTCACAGCTCCTGCCTGTCCCCAGGCAGAGTCACAGGTGTCAGTGGGGACAGCCAGGCTCTTCCAGCCTCCTCAGCCCAGAACTCTTGATGAAATCAGCTTTTATCCAGCTGCCACCCCATCCCCTGCTCCAGGCTGTGTCACCAGAGCTGCTGGGGCTGGACAGCAGATGTTGTATTGAGACATCTCTGGCCAGACACATCCGTCCCTTGGAGGGCAGATAAAACCACTCCTAATGCTTAATAACATAAATTTGGAGGAGCTCTTATGTAAACATATTCAGTGAGCCCTCATTAATTTCCCTTAGGAGCCAGGCTGAATGAAGATGAGTTTCAAAGAAAGGAAAGAAATTAAATTTCATGTTAAGGACTGCACATGTTGGAAAGAATTGTAGGAGGCACTGTGTGTTTTTAGCTGAGTGAATTAGGGATCTGTGGCAGGGACGTGGGGGAGGAGGAAGGTTTGGAAGTTATATTAGGAAAGGATAAAAATAGTGCTTGCAAAATATATAGCAGGGCTCTCTTGCATGGATTTGCAGGGAGCTCTCAGTGGTTCTAGAGCACAGCAGCACTTCAGGAGCACGACACATTCCACCTCTGAAAGATGCTGCCAGTCATTTGCTCTGCGCACTTCTGTGGTGCTCAGCATAACAAGCTGGCATCCATCACTGTCATTTGTCTTTGCCAATGACTTTAGGGACATCTGAGAAGCAGCAGGGGGGTGGGATTCTGCTTTCCACCCTCTCCAGAAAATACAGAATTGCTCTGCTGTACCTCCAGGGCTGCACAGCTTTGCCTCTGGCATTGATGTCTTCCCTGAAGCTGCACCAGGCTGCTGCTGTGCTTTGAACATCAACTGGATCAGGTTCTTGTCTTCATCTTCAAACCTTTATTTTTGGCTTCTGAATGTGCTCCTTCTGTATAAACTTCATCTTGGAAAGAAGAACCTGGTCCCATTGGTTTCTGCATCCTAACAGCAGAACAGGAACTGCTAGATGTGTTCTCCCAGGAGTGGCACTGATGGAGTGTTTTGGTTTGGCTTTTCCTGGGCAGCTTGTAACAAGGCAGTACAGCAAATAAAAGAGACTTTAGAGAGCAACTTCTTGATCATCTCTTCCTTGAAAACAGAATTAAAATCACGTGTTCAACACTCTCTGCTGCATCTTCTCCCTGTGATTTGGCACTCAGGTCTGCTTGTGTTCCTCTAGGAGATTGCCTCTGCTGGATCTCATTCTTCCTTTTCTAGATTTGTCTTTCCCCTCCTCACTGCCAGCACCACAGCCTCTTTGCTCTCTCATTTCTTGCCCCACTCCCATTTTTGGTGCAAGTAAACTGGGTGGAGGAGATGACAGAAGGGCTGAAGTTAGGCACTGGGGCTTCCCTGCTTCTGCCCCTCAGTGCCACGGGTCACCAAACTGCAGCCAGGCTGCCAGGGAGAGCTGAGCTGCTCCCACAGAGCTCTTGGGTCAGCACAGGATACCTGAGAGACAGAATTTGGGCTCTGGGGAGTCACTGCCCACGCTGAGCCACGGTGACCTTTGCTGTCTCAGAGCCAACTTCAAAAGCAGAACACACAGCACTCCAGCCTTGCCTCTGGATGAATCCCTGGGAAAAAAGGTGTTTAACCAGATCCATTTCCGCTTGCTTTCTGTCCTGCTGCTCTCCTGGAATGATGAGCTGCTTTGTGCTCTGTCACAAAGAATTACTCGGAGGTTAAAGGTGACACCGAGTTCATTTCCCCACCCCCTCTGCCTCATTTCCCAATTAATCTTCTCATAAATCCTCCTTGCATTTTTGAAATGGAGATGATTAGTAGGGTTGTAGGCAGGATATTGGGATATTCTGGCATGGTTTAAGTCACAGTTTGCATACAAGCAACTATTTAATGCATGGTATTAAAAATGCGCGTGCATTGCATCTGTTAGTGTTCCAAATTCCTCCACGAGGGAGAGGAGGAGAAAGTAAAGAAGGATAAGTGACTGCTTTACTCGTAAACTAAATTTTCCTATAAATAATAAACTCTTATTTTTTTTCAAGAAGCAATTCAAAAATATTTTTGGGGCTGGATCATTGCTGGTATAGCACACTGTGATTTTTCTCTTTTATGAAACTTTGATTGATACCAGTGGTGAAACATTCCTGAGAGTGAAATGTTGAACTGAGAATTCAACAGTTAATGCTGATCCAAGCCAGTTCTTCCAGGGTCTCTTTTTCTCCACGATTTAGATGTTTTACACCAAATTTCAGACTCCTGCAGAACGCCAGGCAGCGGAGGTTGAGGCTCTTGGTTCCCACTCAGAGAAGCTGACAGACTGGAGTCTGATCTTGGCAGCATTTGCTTCCTTGCCTTGCCAAGTTCCATCCATCATCAGTGAGACTCTTACACCCTCTTACCTTCCTTGCCTTGGTGCTTTCACCTGCTGCACACACAGAGTGCCCCTTCCTGCTCCCTGTGCTGGGCTGGGATGGAACCTGCTGGAAAACTCAGCTGCACTGCCTTAGTTCCCCTCCAGGCACTGGGGAATGATTGCAGCTGCTGGATGTGCAGTTGGTGGTGTGAAAAACACGGTTTGCTCTTTTGGGAGAATTCAAAGGTTTAATAAAAAGACAACAGGAGACAAACATAAAGCAAAGGGTTAAAAGGGCCGGGTGCTTGGCAGGTTGCTTTGGGAATGTTTCTTAAAATACACTTTACAATACATCAACTTGTTGCATATTTATAGTCTTCATGCATATTTAAATGTTTTTTGAGAACGGTTTAGCATGGCTACATTTTGGGGTTGCTTTTTTAGACCATGCGTGTTTCTTGGCTTGTGGTTTTATTTTTTTCTTTATTTTTTTTTTTAATTTGTGAGGTGGCATGAGAGGTCTGAAGGGGTTTGTACCCAGCAGGGTCCAGGGAATACCAGCCCTGAGATTTGATTTACCAGTTAGGAACATATCAAGGTGTGTGCTGGAGACCTCAGGGAAAGCCTGGCTCAGATCTGAGTGTAAGAAACCCCTTTTTCCTTTTCTTGCTCCCTGCCAGGTTGTACCTGGCTCTCTGGTAATATTCCTCGTACCTGTGGAAAGCAGAGCCAGGGGAGGCTGGCGCTCAGTGTGGGGCAATGTCAGATAAAGTTGTTTGTGTTACTGGCTTTATTTCTAATCAGCACCTATTTACAAGAAAAAGATTTTTTTTTTTTCTTTCTGGATGGTAAGGGAAAAAAACATTTTAATTCATTTATTGAGTCCTCTGTGTCCTCCTTTTACACTTCAGCAGCTGAAAGCTTCATCCTGCTCAGGTCTGAGCTCTGGCTACTCTTGGTTCTTGTTGGTTTTTGTGGCAGTGAGGAGTGCTGAGCAAATTGCCCCATTCAGGCTCTAGGACCCTAATCTCTCTTTAAACAAGGAGCTGTGCAAAGCAATTCAGTGTCTAAACAGCAAAGTGAGTGCCTATCAGCATCTGACAGAGACTTGAACAGCAGAGGAAAGCACAGAGCTATTAAAAACCAGAGGAGATGCAGGACAAGGAATTGATTCATTGCCAAGGCCAGAACTTGTTCAGATTTGTTGCTTACATCTTGCATGTTCCCATTTTTATGACACTTGAGTACTTAAAAAAAAACCAAACCACCAAACCAGCTAGCTGTGATATTTGTGCGTTTTGATCATTATGGCACTCTGGCCAAACTCTAAAATGTTGTGGAGGCTTTGGTGAGCCATCCTGCGAGGTTAAATTTTTTACATCCCCTGCAGAGAAGTGTCTTTCATTGAATTGTACTGCCAGGGAAATTGGACTTCTTCAGCTGTGTGTGTTCAGTGGAAAATAAACAGCCCAGGTCTCTGAAAAGTACTGGTTAAGGTAGAAAATACTCACATTATCTACTTTTCCCTCACTCTGTGACTGCCACTGGGTTATTTCTGCCTGCTTTAAAGGGCAGAAAAGCCTCCCAGACAGAGAGTGCTTCACTTGGTGCTTTGTGTGATGAGCTCAAGTGGTTTTACCTCACAAATCGATCAAACTGAGTGACAGCTCCTCTCATCCCCTCACCCAGGAACTGCAGAGCTTTTCCACATGTTTCTGATGGAGCTGGCAATGAACTGGTGTCCAAAGGGTGGCTGCACAGTCCCTGGGGTTTGTCACAATGGGGCCAGCAGGATGCCACCAAAGGCCAGCAGGTGACATTTTGCCACCTTGTGCTGCTCACAGGACTCTGACATTTGCGGCCTCTGGCCAGCACAAAACCTGAATAGTGGCTGTGCAGAAGTTTTCCAGCCCTTTGCTCTTAACAAAAGCTTTCACCAGTGGAAATTGGAGTTGCAGGTATTTATTTTGATTCCACACAGCAAACTCGGTTAAATAGGTCAGATGGCAGCAGAGACAATCGGGGATGTCAGCCCTGGGAAGGGAGTGACTCTGGAAATCTTCACTGACCTTTGCATGCACACTGTTGTTTTACAGACTCTTAAGGTCATCAGGCAGTCTGAGCAAACCATTTCTAGATTTCAGTGCTGAATGCCAGGCAGCCTTTGACTCTGTGAGCAGGGGGCAGAGAGAAGATAGACCTGCAACAAAAGGACATTTTGGTGCTGTGCAGCCAAAGGGGGGATGTGCAGAGCTGCACAAAACGCTGCAGGCTGTTATTCACATACTGGAAATACATTTCTGACGTGTTTTCTGGGGGTTCTGTGCTCCCAAATGAGACGTGGAAGCTTCTCTTTGCTGGTGGTGAAAAGGCTGTGCCTCAGCAGCAGCTTTTTGTGATGTACACGTGTCTGTTGTGTTGTAATCCTGGGGAAAATGGAACAAGCTGACAGATGTTGGATAAGGCTTTGGGATGCAGAGGTCTAATCCTGGCCTCTGGTCACTGCAACTAAAGAAAGGAGTTTTCCATGTGGTAATGCCACTGCTCTGATGTCTGCAGAGCATTCTGATCCCCCTTGTGATTCTGGGTGGGTTCCTGCAATGAGCTCTGTCATCTCATCCTGCTCTGCTGCAAATATTCATTTATTTATTTATTCATCTTCTATATCATTTATTTATTTATTTATCCATTTATTTGCTCATTTATCCATTTATTTATCCATTTATTTGCTCATTTATTTATTTATTTATCTGCTATATTATTCATTTATTTATTTATTTGCTTACTTACTAGTTTGTTTATTTATTTAATTATTTGCCATACATATTTATTTATTTATTTATTTATTCACTGTAAAACTTATTTATTTATCTGCTATATCATTTATTTATTTATTTATTTACCCATTTATTTGCTTCTTTATTTATCCATTCATTTGCTTATTTATTTATTTATTTATTTATTTATATGCTATATTATTTATTCATTTATTTATTTATTTGCTTACTTACTAGTTTGTTTATTCATTTAATTATTTGCCATACATATGTATCTATTTATTTATCTATTTATTTATTTATTGATTTACTATAGAACTTATTTATTTATTTACTACATTATTTATTTATTTATTTGCTATATGTATGTATTTATTTATTTACTACATTATTTATTTATTTATTTATTTATTCACTATATTATTCATTTGATTGATTGATTGATTGATTTATTCCCATCATTTAGCTTCGGTGTCCGTGCTGTTTTTGTGTTTTCAGGGAGTGCAGAGGCTCCTGGTGCACCTTTGTTCAGTTCTTGCTTTAGGTGCTTGTAGTTTTCCTGCCAGCTCTGAAATGCCACTCTTGTGCCTCTGCTGCAGAACAATGGGGCAAGTGTTCACTTCTGTGCTAAACCCAGCATTGTCTACACAACTTCAGGGAAAATTTCATCTCTGGTAATGTACAAAGGATAAATTCATTAAGGATATATTGTCAAAATGGGAGAGGAGTCTATTTAATAGAATATTATTGCAGTTTTTCATTTAACAATATACTGAATGAAGGAAGTTAATCTCTCCCACTGAAATAAAATAGGAAATTTCTTCACAATAACTGATTATAATATCTCCCAATAATCTTTGCAATGTGGTTTAACTGAACTCTGATCTAGGCTAGGTAAGACTGTGTTTATATCTGAGTTTAAAATGTCTGGTTGGTTACCAAGCTCCCATATATGTGAATTGGAATATCCCAGAGGGTCACTGCAAAACCCTGCAGGTCCAAACCTACCCTTGGCCTGCAGCTTTCAGTTTAGGGAAATCTGGACTAAAAATGAACTGCTAAAATAATTTTGTTAGCTTTAATTGTGTTTGATGGAATTGCCCTCACCAGGTGCTCATAGAACATTTGAGAATAAGCTGCAAAATTCCCTCAAATGTTTGCTCCGTGGATTTCTTTGCCAGATTTATTTCCAGCTTCACAAATTGGTCATGGAAAGCATTTGACACTTGACACTGCCTGTGTGCAATTAGTCCAGGAGTGTCTCAGCTCCCTCAGAGGATGGAGGAGCACACAAGAGGAACAGAAACTGTGGCTGCTGCAGCTCCCCTGCCATCCTGCTCATTTTTGGAACTGTAGCTTTTAATCCAGAAGGGAATGTGAGGCTCCAGTTATCCCTTGTGCTGAGGAAAATCTGTTTTTCAGGGGGATCCCAGCCTGGGTGTGAAGACAAGGATGAGCCATTGCTCCCTTTTGTTGCAGTATTTAGTCAGCCCCAAAATCTGTTCCACATCCTGAATCTGAGCTTGTTTGGTTTAAGATTCCACTCAGCCTTTCCATCAGCAGAATTTCATTTTTTTCTGGATGTGGAGAAAAGGGAACTTGGAGGGGATGAGAGTACAGCTGAGGTGATTCTGAGGTCTGAGTGAATGTATTTGCTGAGCTCTAGTTCTGAGCAAAATATTGCTGCAAAGATTTTGTACACTGTGAAGTCACTAAATGTGCCTGAACGTGGTGCTGGCACAGAAAATGAAGGGAAAATGAAGCAGCAAACATAGCAGTTGACATTTTGTGGTGCAGGAAACATCTGTGCTGATGGAAGTGAATCTTCCCTGCTTCCATTCTTTCCCTGCTCTGGAATATGTGATTTGCTCTGCAGGAGCAGGACAGGTTTGCAGTGGAAGATGGAGCCAGGAGAGAATTCCAGGATGGGGATTTTGTGAGGGCAGGCTTTGTGTGAGGGTGTTTGCTCACCTGGGATCAGGGCCAGGTGGGAATGGGTGTCCTTGGAGGGGACAGGGATATGATCTTTGTCAGCTTTTGCAGGATTTCAGGGCCAGGTGGGAATGGGTGTCCATGGAGGGGACAGGGATTTGATCTTTGTCAGCATTTGCAGGATTTCAGGTGATGGTGGTGCTGTGAATCATACCAGGTGGGGTTTGTTCCTTAAAACTCTGGTGGCATGGAAGTGGAACAAAAACTAAAATCAGTGTGATGCAGCATTCCATTACAGCTGGCTTCAGGAATGGAGGAAAGGTAGTGGTGAAGCTGTTGGGAAAAAGAGGGAGAAGATCCTGCTTTAGAAAAACAGAATTGTGGGTGGGAGCTTCAGGAAGGGATCTGTAACTTCTCTGGTTTGTCTCCTGCAATGGGAAATGTGTCTCTGGGGGCCAGACAAGGTGCAGGGAGGCTTCTCCCATCCCCCTTTGCATGGGCTGGGGTCTTGTGCTGCTCTCTGGCTGAGGGGACAGGCAGATGGTTGCCTGGAAGGCTCAGTGGCTCAGCAAACATCAGGCACTGAAGATCCGTGGCCATGGGCCACTAATCTCCCACCCACGGGCTAAACCCTTCATTCCCTGCCCAAAAGAAAGTCACTTCAAACTGACCTTGTGAAAGAACAACTCCAAGATATTAAGCTTTTATGACTGTTCCAGTGAATCCAGCACGCAGGGCTCCAGCTCCATGTGAAATACCCTGAAAGAAAATTCCTCTTCTGCTGGAATCCAAGAAATAATAATAACACAACAGATGAGAAGTTGATGTTTCCCATCCAATGAGCTTGCTGGGCTGCAGGAATTTGAGCTGCTCTGCCACACTGGAGCCAGTGATGTGCTTAGCAGATGCCTGCCTGGGTTCAGATGAAGTGCTGCAGAGCCATATGATGCCAGAAGAAGGATTAAAAAGTCACCAGGCTCTTACAAAGAAGAAGTAATTACTTGTAAGCCTTCACTTTTGTTCTTGGCTAACACTGGGTTTGTTTGATGGTTGTTAACCTCTTCCATGCAGGACTTCATCTCTGGGCAGCTGTAACTCCTGCTGGATGATGGAATGGGATAAAGCATTTTAAAATGCAAAAATCTGTTCCAGAGCAACTGAAAGCATTGATATGCAGAGCTGCTTCTTTAAAAAAATTGGTTTTTCAGGTAGATAAAGTAAACACTGCTTAATGGTTATTTAAAATAATAACTTGTGATGTGAAACTCAGGAAAACCCACGGCATCTTGTTTAAATAGATTCTCTGATAAATTAAAGAACTTTGAAACTGAGGTGATCAAGCATACAGAAATGTTCTCTGGAAATGTTGGTAATTAATTATAGCAGGATGTGCAAATTATTGGGTAGAGATGAAGAGAATAGAGCAAATCCCTTAAGTGATGGCCTGCAGTTGCTGATGCATGGTGTTGGGATTCTAAAAATAAAATGGACAATTTTAACTACCAGTTTTATCAGTAAAAAGGCTTAAAGTGCTTAAATAAATTGTCTAAAGTACAGCCTTCAGTATAGAAATATAGGAACCCATTATGTATGGATTGAAAGTGGGTGGAAATCTTCAGACTGCAATAAAAAAAAGTGAAGCCTCTTTTTCTTTTTTGCTGTCAGTCTGGCCACAGGGGTTTTGCTGTTTGTGTTTAGCTTATTAAGGCAGAAGTTGCATGACTGCTTTTCTTAATATTGGGCCAAGTCCTGCATACCTCATGCCTGTGATTAACCCAGGATAAATGAAGTGCCTGCAAAAATGAGCCCTCTGTCTGTCTGAGGATAATGTGCTGCAGCAGAAGTCCTGGGAATTGCACAAAAACAGCTGCAAAATCTCAGGCTTAAATCCTGACCAGCAAGCCTTTGAAATCACAGGGCTTCACTTGTCTCTGCAGCCTGCTGAGTTTATTTCTGATTTGTGTGGCTCTGCTGAAGGCAGAGCAGTGTCTGGAGTCCCCCTGGCCATGGAAACACTGCAGCAAACTCTTAAATGTGTGCTGAAATCAATCCATGGGGTTTTGTGCTTCCCTTAACCACAGCCCTGTGGCAGCACAGCGCTCCTGGCTGATCAGCAGGACACCCAGGGAAGAAATTCTCATCAGCCACCAAGTCAGATTCAGTAGCCAAACTGGCCACCACGACATCCCTGTCTGGCAAAGCAGATGTTGTAATTTGGAAGAGTGTTGGCATCTGTCATGGTTGCTTTCTGCAGGGGGCTGAGCAGATCCCAGCAGAGTGGGTGAAGGGCTGGGAGAGGATCCTGCAGCAATCACCCAAATTCTTGATCTGCTGCTGGACCAAAGAAATCTGTAGGTTTTCCTCTTTCCTTGAAAGGCCCAAAGTGGATCTTCTTGTGTTCCTTTTAGAGGTGTTAGAGCACTTTGGGATGGCAGCCTGGCAGGCTCAGGTGAGGGGAATCAATAACTCAGGAGGTGGCATTTGTCACATCTCCTTCAGCAGAATTAGAACTTGTGCCAAGGGTCAGACCTTGCAGGGCTGCAGCAGTGAGCTAAACCCATGTTTTCTGTTTTAAATGGGAGTCTGCCTGACAGAGAGAGTGTTGTGCTGATAATTCACAGCTTCTTTTCCTGTTTTTACCTTGTTTTGTTTTGTTTCAATTTCTGTCCAGTCATGGCAGTTTGCTCTGTTTTGAGAAAAGTTCTTCTCATCCAGTGGTGGTGCATGAATTAAACATGAGTGAACACATCTTAATTCCTTATTTCAAATTTATGGCTGCTGTCCTTTGAGAGTTCTGACTTCCCCCTCCTCTACATTTGTCTCCTTCTCTCTTAATTACCTCACACCTGCCTTGCAAAGCTCTTCCCTGCACTCTGGCACTGCACACTCCACAGGGCTGCACTGGGGGTGTCTGGCAGCAGCCATTTGGTGCCATGACAGGTATTGATTGTTTGTTCATTACTTGAAAACATTTAATTAAATTTGGCTGCATAATTAGCATGTTAGGAGGCAGACATGGCAGGGCAGCAAATGTGGTTTGCAGAAATCCCCAGGCTCACTCTCTGTGAGCACAGGGTCCCTGTGGGGTGTTTGGGGATTCTTAGGTGTTCTTGAGTTCCAGATGAATTTGTGCATTCTGTGTTGTCCTTTATTCTTTAAAGAGCTGATCCTACACAGAACCTCAACTCCTGGTTCTGATGGGGTTTCCTGAGAACACTGGAACTGAGGGCAAGCTCTGTTTTTTCAGTACTCAAGAAATCCAGCACCAGATTTGTTTCCCTTCTGTACCTACAGCCAATCCCTTCAGTGAGTTAAGAGGGGTTGTAAATGTATGACACAATCAAGACGTATTTTAACTCTTCTCCACTTTTTCTCTACCCTAAATGCATTTTGCCTTTCAGTAATGTGCTGTTAATCTTAACAGGGAAACATTTAGGTCAAAAGGGATCTGATGTTCAGCTGAAACTTGAAATCAGCAGATGCTGATCCTCTCTGTGTGCATCTTGTGTGTTAGTATTGTTGAAAACCTTCTGATTGTGATGTCCCTCTGCATGTAAAGAACTTAGGAAACTGAGGTAGTGTCAGTATTTCACCACAGAGATATGGGCTGTAGTGTCAGAAACAGCAATACAGGAGCAAGGTTATGTGACAGAGAGAGTGAAGTGATTGTGTGTGTGAGAGTCCTTAGAAAAGCAGTTTCTTTCCCCTAGAGCAGAAACTTTGATCCTGCAGGGCTGGTGATCAGCAGCCCTGGGGGCTGTTGGTCATTGGCCTCTCCTGACATGCTGTGTTTTATCTTCTTTTGCAAATATAATGCAGAAAAGAATTGTGTATTTCTAAACATGTAGCTACCGTGTAAATAGTTTTTACATGGAATAATGCTGGTCCCTAACTTAGCAAGCGGCTCCACTGAAGTTGTGCTGAGTGTCCCTTGGATTCCATGAGCAGACCTGGTCTAACTCTCCTTTTCTTTCATCAGTGGCAGAGTGTCGAGGGGTGCTGGACAATAATCAGCGATTTTCTTCGTTACCGACCTACCTACCTGTGAGCTACCGGCTCTTCAACGCCGAGACATCCTTCTTCCTCAAAGAAGCCAACCAGGACTTCATGAGAAACTCCAGTTTGCACTCCAGGGTGGAATCATTCTTCCCCTACAAAGCCAAGAGACCTCCCGTGCTGAACGCCAGCTACGGCCCCTTCTCCGTGGAGCAGGCCGTGCCCCAGGACCTGCTGCTGACCTCCAGCTCCTTCAGCTCCACCAACCAATTCACCTACAACTGGAAGCTGCAGGCCTACATCCTGAGCAGCAAGATCTACCTGAGCAAGCCGCGTGTGCAGGTGCTGTTCTACATCGTGGGCAGGGACTGGGACGAGCAGAGCCCCGCCGAGCGGCTGCCCTGCCTGCGCGTGTTCGCCTTCCGCGAGACGCGCGAGGTGCGCGGCAGCTGCCGCCTCAGGGGAGATCTGGGGCTGTGCGTGGCCCAGCTGGAGCTGCTGCCCGCCTGGTTCAGCCCGCCCAGCGTGCTGGCAGGCCGCAAGAAGCAGGTGGAGCAGCTGGAGGGGAGCCCTGTGGAGCTCTACTACGCGGTGCAGGCCGGGGATGAGAAGGGCGAGTGCACGGCCGAGGATGTCCGCAAGGGCAACGCCATCCGGCCTGGGAAGGATGGAGGGGATGAGAGCGTGGCCCACCTGCGGAGGATCGGCTCTGTCAGCCTGTACCGCGGGCAGGAGGCCTCGCAACTCACCGAGCTGAGGCTGGACAGCAACGTGGTGGTGTGGCTGCCCTCCAAGCCCGTCAAACAGGGCGAGGTGGTCAATGCGTACGTGACCATCGCCAACAACTCCACGGTGGATCAGTTCATCCTCAGGTAGGGAGCTGGCCGGGCGTGTTTGTGGCACAGGTGTTGGGGATAAGGGGTGAATCTCCCCGTTTGGAGGTGATCCACAATGCTATATATGTTTTCATCTCTCATTTTGCTCTGGATTGAAAGTCCCATCACTGTGAGTTTTTGGCGTGTCTGTTGTGCCATTGATCACAGCCCCACGGTGTGCAGCAAGGGACGGAGCTGCTGCTCTGGCAGGGCTGTTTCTGTGCCACCACAGAAAACTTCTCTGCTTTATGGCACTTTTAAAAGCAGGTTTTTATTGCACGGGCACGGCGTTTGAATGTAGAAAAGCTTCAATTACCTGCTTTTCTGTAAGTGCTCTGGCAGAGCTGGCCTCTCCCACACACAGAGTGGTTTTGTTAGGAGAGCTCTGTAGGGAGGGTTTAACTATCCACTTGCAGTTAAGCAGTGTTTGTCTTTGGCAGCACATTTGTCCTTTAAATAAAGCCCAAGGTGTTTGATGTTGCTGCTGCCTGTAAGGGATGTTAGAAGTGAGTGCCATTATTTTGGACAGGAGTGGGAACACAGGAACTGCCTTACTGGGTCACATCACTTGCCTTTTATTTTCATTTTTAGCAGTTTTCCTACCGATCAGATGAAAATCCTTTGAGGATGACAATGACTGGGAAACTTGTTAATCACTGAAAAATTCGATGTATCTTTTTTTAACTTGTTACCAGGCTTTAAATTCCGTGGAAATTTCCACGGTGATAAGCAACAATTGCTCTCTAAAGCCTCAGGGAATCAGTTTCCCAAAAGATTGTGCACATGAAAGAATTTATTTCTAAGGCTTATATGAATTAGATTAATACACAGTTGACAACCACAGAGGAGAATAGCCTTTAGAACAGGAAGTGTCGCTTGGCAGATAAAAGGCTTTTATTTGAAAAAAAGGGGGATTTTAGTCATCCCAGAACCACTGTGGTGTTCACAGCTTTGGTTAAATTGGCAAGATAATCTCCCAGACACCTGTTTACTGAGTGAAACCTCCGTGCTGGAAGTATTTTCTGATGTTGTTACTTCGCTTCTATTGAAAATCCCTTTACACAAAGTCATGGAAGCAGAATGCTTTTGCACACAGCAAACGTAGCTGTGGTGAAAGGAGAAATGCAGAGGCAGTGAACTGGTGTTTGTTGGGTGAGTGGGGCTGGGGATCACTCTCTGGGATCCTTGTCACTGTCTTTATTTTCCTGAAAAGCAAGCTGGAGATAAACAAGCTTCTTAAAATCTGGGGCTGCGTTTCTGTGCTCAGAAATGAATCCGGCTGAGAAGTGCAGGAGGCAGAGATGGGAATGTGGGATGTTGTCTGTGTGACTTGTTATGGACAGAGAGGGTTGGATTTACAGTAATTTCACAATTATAAGCTGCACCTGATTATAAGCTGCACATCCAGGTAGACCACAGGATGTGTCCATATATAAGCCGCACCCGAATATAAGCCGCTTTTTTTTTTTTTAAAAGTGAGGCTCCACGTGTGATAAAGTAAGGAGTTAGTAACAGAATGGCGCCAGCGCGGGGTTTGGTGTCAGGTGTTCAAGTTGCAAACAGTTTTCATCGACCAGCCAAGCCTTTAAAGGCAGCCCCAGGCACCCTCCCCGGCCGGCTCTCACTTCCAGGTTGGCATTTCACTGGGATTTGTCCATAGATAAGCTGCACCTGATGATTAGCCGCACTGCTGGGGTAGGCTGGATTCTTCCATGAAAAAAGTGCGGCGTATAATTGTGAAATCACTGTAATTTGGTTTTGGGAACATTTATCTGGAATGCACAGTCTGACACAGGTTGGTGTGGTGTTGGTGCATTGGTGGTTCTGTGCCAGCACAAATGCAGAGCTCAGGCTGGGCTCTCATGCTGAAAAAACCCTTTTGGTGGAAAGATGATTTGCATTTTTGCTTAAGATTACTTAGAACCAGATGCAAGAGCACAAGAGGCTGAAAAACTAAGATTTTTTTGAAGTGGCTTTTTCTGATTTCCAGTAGGTGGTTGTTGTCTCCAGTGAGTGATTTTCTGGAAATCAGCCCTGTTCAGGGTGCTTCCCCCTCTCCATGGCCAAGGCAAGAAAATGAACCCGAGATGTTCCAAAGCAGTTTGGAGAAGGTTTGAAATCTCCCAGGTGGATCTGTGCAGCTGCTAAGGCACCAAATGGGAGCTGTGCTGGAGGTGTGCAGCAGAGAACTCCACATAAAAAAAAGGTTTTTAGGGCAGGGGCTGTGTGGGATGGGACCATCCCCAGGTTGTGAACTCTGTGGCTCCTTCTGGTGCCTGCAGAGCTTCTCCCAGTGCCACAGGGCTGGGAAAGGCTGGCCAAGCCAAGTGGCTTCCTGGTTCTGTGGTGGAAATGTGATTTCTTCAGTGCAGCTCCTGAGGTGTGGAGTGTCTGTGCCTGGGAAGGAGAGCCCAGGGAGCACAGTGCATATGCTAGGGTGCCTGGGGGCCCCCCTGACCTTCTCCATTGGCTTGGAGAGAGCTCCGTGCTCTCATCCTCTTGGGTTCCCAGCACAGCAAGCCCTACATCCTGTGACATGCACTCACATTTAATCATGCTAAAGAAAAACACACCACACATTATCCCCAGGCACCGTGGGCTTGTTTATTTTCTGCTCCTCGTGTATTATTCATGGAGGTATTGCAACATGCAGAGCTGAAGCAAACAGCATGTGATCATTGCTTGGGGGGTGGGAAATAATAGCTACAAATCTTCTCTGGCAAAAGGGAAGCAGAGTGGTCTGAATGACCTCATAGCCACAAATCATGGCAATTGAAAGTGTGGTCTTAAATTGTGTCTTAATTCAGGGTCCTGCTGCTGCATTTGGGTTTATCTGTGTTCTTGAGTTGGGTCTTCATTCAGAATCTTGGTGCTGAATCTATGCATTTATCCATGATCTTGAATTAACTTCATTGAGAATCCTGGTATCTGAGTTTATCCAAGTTCTTGAATTGTGTCTTCATTGAGAATCCTGGTGCAGTGTCTTGAATTTATCCATGTTCTTGAATTATCTTCATCCAGAATCCTGGTGCTGTATCTGAATTTATCTGTGTTCTTGAATTCTCTTCATTCAGAACGCTGGTGCTGTGTCTGTGAGTTATCCACGTTCTTGACTTGTGTCCTCATGTGTCCTTCCCAAATGCTTAGCACTGGCTTCAGCAGAGCCACCAGGGCTGATTGTCACCTCTCCAAGTTCTGGCACACTCTTTTCTAACCTGAGTCATCATTTTGGGTGCATTTCTTGTGTGGATTAGAAATCAAAACCCTTGGGGCACGATCCTGTTCTTGAATGCTTCCCTGAGCTGCCCTTACACCCAGCAGGCTGCAGAAAAGGGAAACAATCATAACTACACTGAAAATAAAGTGTTTTGTGAGGTTGGCTTCCAGGAGGTGACGCTGGGTGTGATTCCGGGGTACCTGAGGGTGAGGAGGAGGAGGGCTGAGCTCAAGGCATTGAAATCATGTCCTGAGTGCATTGCTGTTTGTCCAAACACTTCTGCAGGTCCTTCTCCATGCCAGGATGCTGCCAGCTGGATTCCCTGCCCTGCCCTGGCACCACAGGGCCAGGCAGAAGGGGATGCTGAGTGCTTTGTGTCACTGCTGGGCAGCAGCTCAGCTCTCACTCACCCTGCTGAAGCAGCAGAAAATCTGATTTACAGCAGGAGGAGTCCGGAGAGAGGGGATGAAGTTGTTACATCCTGATTAGAGACAGGAGGTGCAACACAAGTTGTTTTTCCTTCCCTTCAGGCTTCCTATTGCAGGTTTTGTAGTGCAGCTCCTGCACCTGGAGGGATGTGGGTTTTAATCAGTGCTTTGTCCAGCAAATAAATCAACCCAGCTCAATGGATAATTAGTAATAATAAATCTACAAATTGGATCAGGATAAAGGATAAATGCAGTGAGGAAAGCTGGGCCAGCTTTTACATTTCAGTGCCTGATGAGTATTGACAGCAGGGCTGTGGTGGGTGCTGCTGGAAGCACCTGGAGGGATGCACCAGAGGTGGGAAAGTTGTTCTGCTCTTAACATCTCTCTAAGTGCTTGGGAATCTCAATGTAAAAACCCATTTTGGAGGAATTGGTCATGAAAAAGGGGGATCTTCAACACAAAATCTGCCTGTTTTCATAAAGGACCTGTCTGAGCTTGGCACTGCCCTCAGCTGTGCCTAAAAGAACCAAAAATAGCAACATTTCCAAGATGTTTGCTTTTGGACAGTGACATTTTAATATTACCATGTAATTAAATTACTTTTATTACCCTGAAATCTGTACTTAAATGTTAGTTTATTGATTCTTGACACCTCAGTGTGATGGCAAGTGACATTGTAATGAAAACCTGAAGTCAAACGTATCAAACCATGCAAAAAACATTCCAGAACTGGGATCAGAATTTTGTTTAACCCAGAATCATGGATGCATTACACCAAGGATCTGTTTGCCACGGTGAGAATGCAGTTTCTCAGCTCTGAAATGTGCTTTTTTGCACTGATTCAGGTTTAAAGGCAGCAGAACTTAGTGGGATGCTCTGCTGGGTGCACATGTGCATCTCCAGATGGCAAGAACTGCAACAAAACCTTCTTCATGTCCTATGCAGCTTTGCATTGCTTAAATATTTAATTTCACCGCATGAAAACATTTCAGGTGACGTCTGAAGGGAGAGGAGTTTGAATCCTCTGGCCTTGGTTTTGTTGTCTCATTATTCAGGGAGTATTTTTAATTAGAAAATTGAGTTGGTTTGTGGCATTGATAGGACCCCTAAAGCCGGGTGCCAGTCCAGACTTGCTTTGCAAAAATGCTCAGAGCTGTGAATTATGACTTGAAGGGGTTTTTATATTTCATTGATGAAGGTTTATATACTTCACTGGTGTTCAGCCTTGTGAAACTTTCAATATTACTGATTTTTTGTTGTTGTTTTATTTTCCCTTCCACAGAATGATTAGTAACAATTGAGCTACACATGCACAGTGCAGCAGCTTATTGAAAGCCAAGCACCCTGGATGGATTACGGTGTTAGCTGAGCTACAGCTGCACCTTGCAAGTGCTTTGTGGAGATTTCTCCAAAGTCACTTCATAGCAGTGGTGCCATCAGTTTGGATATTCTGCTCCAGTGAGCAATGGGGGCACAATGCTGGAGCACTCCTCATTACCATTTGCCAGGGAACATGACACACTAAAGGGGGAATATTTCCCAGTGTGGCTTTAAAAAGCATTTGTGGTGTAAAAATACTTCCTCAAAGAAGGGAATGCGTTAGTGCTATTTTGGGAGAGTGGCATCGAGCTCCAGTTTCATTTCATTAGCCCTTAGCAGGCACTTTTCAGGGACATTGGTGTCACACCAGAGGCAGCTGGGTCCTCCAAACTAATGAGTCATTCTCAGAACTGCTAAGCTGGGGAGGATGATGTCCTCCAACACCTGAGAAAGGTGCTGCTCACCAGAAAAAGATAAAGAGGGAGGTGCTCACTGTGATACTGGGTCCAGTTTAATCAAGTTGGAAAAGGAACTAATTATTAACTTGAAATTGAAGCTGCCTAGAAAAGAGAAAACAGGCACTCTTCCCCCACTCTCTTTAAATGCCTCTAAAAACTGCAGTGCCTGAGAAACCTTTTGAACAATTCTCCACTAAATGTGCTCATTACTGCTGAGAATGAGCTGTGAGTTTATTGTCAGAAGGCTGCTCGGTGTCCCACACTTGGGAAATGATTCGCTGGCTGAGCAGTAGTGAAGCCCAGCCTGGCAGGCAGGGACAGGAGCGGCTTTTGGGATAAGGAGCAGATTTTGGGATCAGGAGCAGCTTTTGGGGTCAGGGGAGCTCAGTGGGGCTGGGCCCATGCAGAACTGAAATTCCAGCCTCCCTTCTGCACACACTGCCACTCCACCTCGCTCAGCCCCCGTGCAGGGAATTCTGTCCCACAGAATCTCTACAAGAATTCACTCCGCTGGCAGGGCAGCACTTGCAGGAATTGTGTACTGGAAGATCTGTGGCTTCTCTGAGCCAGGTCCAGGGAACTCTATGGAGCTGTAAACAAGCCTGAAGTATAGAGACATATTTACAAATAAATGTATATATGCACTACTATATAGAAATATGTATGTATACTACTATATCTAAATATATATACACAGTACTGTATAGAAATGTGCATATATACACTACTATATAGAAATATATACATATATTACTATAAATAAATATATGTACACTACTATATAGAAATAAATATGTATATATGCACTACTGTATAGAAATATGTATATGCATTTCTATATAGAAATATGTATATGCACACTACTATATAGAAAAATATATGTATGCTACTATATATAAATATATATACATAGTACTGTATACAAATATGCATATATACACTACTATATAGAAATCCATATGTATATGACTCTATATGTACACTACTATATAGAAATAAATAGAAATAAATATGTATATATGCACTACTGTATAGAAATATGTATGTATATACATTACTATATAGAAATATGTATATGCACTATAGAAATATGTATATGTACACAACTATATAGAAATATATATGTTTACTATATAGAAATATGCACTACTAAATAGAAATGGATATAACTATACATCAGTATATTCATAAATACATATATAAACATAATGTGTGTATAAATGTATACACTATGAAATGGCTTTGGACTCTTGCACCTCAGGCTAGAGTGTCAGAAGTTTCCCTGAGATGTGGACTGGAAAAGCAGAAGTGCAGTGCCTGTTGCTTTTCAGACTGTTAGCCACTTGTGTGACTGAGTTAGGAGCGTTCATTAAATCCTCGCCTCCCTGCCTAATTAGTGACAGTGGTGGCTCGTTAGGAGATCACACTGCAAACCCCAATCCTCCCGAGGCAGCCACTAGGGAAATTCCACCCCTGAGGGAGCTGGTGTAATCGGGATCATGTTCTGTGGCTGTGATGATGCTTTAGGGCATCTCCTGGGAATCCTCCTGGGATTCTCTGACAAGCTGTTGAGTTCCAGCACCCCTGGAAGCAAGGAAATGTGTGAGCCTGTGGCTCTGGATGGAAATGAGCATCCTTGAGAAAAACCAGGGCTTTAAAACCTAAATGCTTCTGTTCAGGCTGCAGAACAGGAGTGACATGCTGGAGTCACACTGGGAGGGAATAATTTAAGTATACTTTTTAAAAAAACTTATGTCTAATTTTTGCTATTAAAAAAACCGACTTATATTCATACAAAAAATCTATTTTAGCATTATGCATATAGCATTTATTCCAATATTTACAAAAAACCAACAATATGTCATACACTTATAACACTGTGCTAGCAGAGCTGTAAAATTGGATGGCTTTTGTTTATTGGTTTATTTGGTTTATTATTTATTTGGTTTATTGTGAGATTTGTTATTTAAGACAGAAAGTGTCAGATGGATTGAAGTTTGTGTTCTGGCAGAATGCTGCTCCTCACTCCTGACAGCACACAAAGAAATTGCATTGTTTTTGTGTTCTTGTGGCACTTCGCAGTTCAAGCTCCGTCACAGGCCACAAGGAGCTTGGGAAGAGCTGCTCTGCACTTAGGAGTTAACTTCTGTAGGATGCTGAGCTCTCCTATGAATTACAGAATGTTTGACTCCAGTTTTTCCATCTCCTTTGGGATCCCCTTGGCTGTGTTTCCTCGCCATGCCCCTGCCCTGGCTGTGCTGTTCTCTTGGAAAGCAACTTGCATTTCTACAGGCTTTGAATGCACAGAAGAGCTGATTAATTCAGAGCTGAGATGAGACTGGGTTAAAAGGAAATTCAGCATTTTTTTTTGTTTGTTTGCCTGGTTCCTGGTATGTTACAGAGTGTCTGTATTAACAAAGCTGCCAGGGGGTTAATTTGCACTAACAGCCTAATCATCTCCAGCACATCATTTCAGGTTTTCATATTGCTGCTGGCATCAGCAAGAGTGGAGGAAGGAAGGATTGAGAAGCAGCCCAGATCTGGGGAGGGAAGAGAAATGGGGGGAAGCACTTCAGACACAGCCCTCTGCATTTTCAGCTGTCAGGCTGCTGAAAAGAATCTCTTTTTCATGCAAGCTCTGGCTCTGAGATGGAACCCTCCATTTCCACTTTGCACAAGACAGACAGGCTCATTAAGGGGAATATGTGGCACTTCCCAAAATGTAGAGCTTGCTTCCTCACCCCCCGATGAGTTGTTAACCAGGACACATAAATAGCCCTGGGTCATCAATCCCCACTCGGTTTTGCAGATCAGAGTGTGTGACACACCAGTCCATGAAGTGCTGCTTAGTCTGTCATTCACCCCAGGAATGCAGGGGAAGAACTTCAGCCCTACAGGTGATCACGGAGGCAAAAATATTCTTACTGACCAGCCTGAGGGGTTCCTCATTTGGCATATTGGACAGCTGAGGATCCTATTCTGAGGAAAGTGAATTTTCCAGTGGATTGCATGGCTGCTTACTCAGGGATGTGAGCTTTGCCATAGCTTTTAAAAAATGAGGTGCTGTGCTGGTGATTGCTGGAGCCACTGAGCCACTCGCTGTGCCTGGTCCCAGCAGCTTCTAAGGATACCACCAGCAGCAGCAGAAATATTTTTCTGCTTGAGGTTATGTCTAGCTTAGAAAAAGCCCTGATTGCACTGAGAATTCTTCCCATGGAAAGGAAACACCAGCCCACAGTAGGAGCCTGTCACTTAGGAACAGGCCCAAATTTAGTCCTGTGGAAAGTAATGAGAATATTCACAGGCTTTAGGCTACTCTTCATTCCTCTGGATTCCAGACATCCATGAGAGGCTGCATTAGCAGCAGCTTCTGATTTCCCCTTCTATAGCAGCCTGATTGCAGCTCTCCAGTAGAAAGGAATGACAAAACCATTTTTTTGGTATGCACTTGGTTGTGTGAGGGTAACTGTGGACAATGTGCCCGTGTAATGTTGGTTTTTGAGGCAGAAGATGACAAAAGACTGGTGTTGGAAAACTCTTCCTAATGTGTGGATTGGAAAAGTAGAAGAAATGGATGGGAGCTGTTGTAGGGATTGGACTGGGAGAGAAGGAAATTATTGTGAAGAGATCAGAGTTGGCCCAGGCAGGGGCTGAGGGTGAGCAAAGGCAGCATGTCACAGATCAGCTGTGGGGACAGGAGTGTCACAGCCCCCAGGTGATACCCCAGCAGTGCTCAGGGAGGTGGCTCGGGGTCCTTGAGGCAGGATTTTGGTTTGTGGGAGGGTCCTGCTGCCCTCAGCATCCTTCAGAGTGGTGATTCCAGGTGGCAGGAGCTCAGCTCACAGCAGAGTCTGGAGGGACCTTGGGGCTCAGGTCACTCAGGGCTGAGCTGGGTGGCCCAGACCTTCATGAGAACTCCCCAGAGCCTTTCCTGGGGTGTCAGAACCCTAAAGCAAGCTGCTCAGAGCCCTAGGCAGGACAGTGCCACAGTCCAGCCTGGGTACAACACGTGAGCACCATGTGTAATCTCCCTTCTCCAGACTCAGGAATTTTTCTCTTATCTGCCTGAGACAATGCTTCTGTAATTTGTACTGGGCAGAAATATTGAGGGAGCTGAGTGAAGATTTTATCAGCTGGTTGTAGATAGTGACAGCTGGTTAATGTTAATATTTTCAGAAAGATCTTGAAAGAGATCTTGAATAGTTGTGCAGAAATGAATATGCCTCATCCCTCTTTGTGTTACTGACGTGGGGCTGTGCTGTCATCTCCAGCCTGCATTCTTTAATTTTCATAGCATCAGGTGATGGGCTCTCTGTCCATTGCTATGGAAACTGCTGCTTTATTTCTTACTCAAAGAAAACATTGACATAAACCCCAGTGCAATGTGTCCTTTTTATTCACCGTGCACGCCTCGGTGCCGCCAGAGCTGTGCAAATCCATCCTGGTGGTGCTGGATGGAGAGCAGGGACCTGCAGGGCTCCTGGCCTGCTGTGTGATGCTGTCACCTTCAGCACACACAGCATTTCATGGCAGCTCTCACCACTGCTTTCCTTGCTGCCCATGCTGAATTAGATTTCGGGTACTTGAGGGTGGCAGCAGTCCCTGGCTGGTGTTGGTAAGTGCTGGGATCTAACAGCAGATGAGGAGTTTGAACTTTGTTTTTGCTCTTGAGTAGCTCCGTTTGGAAGTGGAATTGATCCCATGAACTTTTGGCAGTTGTTCAAAATCCCTCCCAGCCTTTCTGTGAGCACTAACGAAGGGAGCAGCAGTTCTTTCCCTGTTAGTCCTTGTGGTTTGTTCCCTTAAAAACCCCCAAATGTCTCCTGAAAAGCTCTACCAAACTGCAGTAGCTGCAGTCCCCTTACCAGGCTGCAGTTGCTGTTCCTCACATGCTCTGGGAGGGATGCAGATGCAGAATGAGGTGTCAGCAGGGACAGGGATGCTTGGAGTCCCCACAGCCCTGGGACACCCTGCCAAGGACAGCTCTGGGGTCTGGCTCCTCTTAAAAGGGAAAATTCTCCTGGAAAAAACTCTTCCTGAAAGTGTTTTCTATGGTTTTCACTGCTCCCTTTCACAATTATCTGATAAATGTGGCAATTATCTTTTAATCTTAGAGAAAAAAAATTTAAAAGAAAGAATTAAAAAATCTGATAATTAGCTACAAGAAGAGGCTTGCATGCTCTGTGTTACATTCTGTATGATTTTAGATAGAACCTCATTAAACATCTTCACAGCCCTCTTAGGTTCATCTCCATTAACCCTTTGTCCTGGTTTAGGGGACAGGTGTTGCCAGAAAAAAGGCAGGAGCTTTTCCTAAAGTGGAGAGTGAAAACCCCTCCCTCCCAGTTTACTATAATTTGGAATTTAAGGGGCTCTCAGGAAGAAAAGTATGGGTTTAGGAATAACAGTTCTTTACTGATGTATCTACAAGACAAACAAGAACATCAGCTATATAAAAAACAAAAAAACAAACCAAAGAAACAGTGATAAGATAGAACAAAACTCAGTCCCTTTTTCCAGTCACAGACACTCTTCTCCTCCATGTGGTCCCGGTTGGAGCAGGGCAGGCCCCTCACAGCCGCGGCAGCAGGGAGGCGAGGAGGCAGGGCTGTGTCCCGGTTGGGAGAAGGGTGAAGGAAAACTTCGCTCACCGCACTTGGGTCTCAGTGCTCAGCGCTGTTCTCAGAAGCAGGAGGTGGTAGCAGTGCAGGAGTGCAGGCAGATCCGAACTGCAGAGAGGAAAAAGGAACCTCTCTTCTCCATGTTCCAACTGGCGAGTGTCCCCCAGGCAGGACAAAAGCCCCAACCCCCAACCACTCTGAATCCTCCACCCCTACACCCCCACCAGCAATCCAGCCAGCCCATCCCATTCCTTTGTCTTGAGCAATTAACAACTCCAGCACCGCCTTGCTAGCTCTTTAACATGATAATGGGAAAAAGTCTCAACTTTTTTACCAAGGGAAAGAGTAGATCCACACCCTCAACACCCTTCCAGGGCTTTCTCAGGAGGAAATGATCTGTACCACCTTGCACTAAAATCAAAGCTCAGTCTGACAGAGCATTTCATGCAGTGCTGGCACTGAAGGTGCAGTGTTTGCAGGACTGGGGCTGAGCCCAAATTCTGCAGGAGGCTGTGTCCTCCATGCAGGGATGTGTAAATCAGGGCTGTGCTTTCTGAAATGCTCATCCTGCAGGTGGCAACGTGCTGGCACTGCAGTGGAATTGCTGCACAGGGGTCTCAGTGCTCACCTGGTTCACAGGTGATGCTTTTGTGCTTCTGCAGGGCTGTTTCCATCCTACAATTTGAAATTTTGCTGGCTGTGCTTTGGGGATTCTCCTTTAGCCATGCATGGGCAGAAGGTGATTTTGGGATGTAAGGAGAGGTGTTAGGTAAGAGCTTCTCTCTTGTTCTCATATCATTACAGCTCTGTTCTCATCTTCCCAAATGAGGGTGAGTCATGGCCAGAGCCCAGCTGGATGCCAGAGCAGTTTCAGGGAATGGCAAAGCTTGGGAACTTCTTGTTCTGGGAAGCTCTGCTTGTCCAGAGAGCAAAATTGTCCTGTTGTGTAATTCCATCTGCTCTAACGTGTCCCACTTCTGCTCCTTCCTCTGAGCCCTCATCCAAATCCTGCCTCTTCAAGGAGCAAATTTAACAGATTCATGGCAAAAGCAGGTGAATCCCCATGTCCTTCTCTGCTCAAACAGCATCTGAAAGGAGAAGGAATTAGTTTGATATTAAATGGTGCTTAAGGAGCCTCCTGGACTGGTCACATTTGCTCTGTGATTTCCCTCTTCACCAAATACTCCACTGATTAAGCAGCTTGAAAGAAAAGGGGGAAAAGACACCAGGATTGTGGTAATTGAGTCTTTCTAAATGTAAGGAAATTGATCAGTCGTATTGAAATGCACAATTGCCACTCTGAAGTGTACTCAAGTGTTGGTTGATGGATAACTGCTTTTACCTTTTATTTGTCTTTTCCAGAAACATAAAATGGATGGAAAAATGAGAAACACAAACTGAGTTAAACTCAATCTGAGCATGTTCTTAGTATCTGAAAAAAAATTAAAAAGACCAGCTATTCTCTGTTTTGGATTAGAGCTTCATTATTCAGAGCAGAAAGAGCCATGGGTGGAATTCATTTCAGATGGGTATTTTGGAGAAGATTGGAATTTGGATTGATTTTTATAGGAAATTCTTAAAACCTGGCCATTTCTGCTTTTTAACGTCTTCCTACTGTGTTCTAAGTCTTAAATCACCCTTGGAGAAAAGTTTTTTTAAGATTCCAAATGAGTGGTGCTGAGCTGGTGGGTAAAGCTGATTGTGCTTAATAGTCAGACTTAATAATTCTCTTTTTTCCCCCAAATTAAGTTTTTTTTATTCTGATACAGGTAAATCTGTGTAAGTTGGTTGCACTGGAATTTAAAATTTATGCCTTTCCCTGTGTGGTTAAGTGTCCAAAATCCAGTGCATCCTTTTGTAGAGCCAAGTGGACTCTTGTTTTCTTGTTTGAGCTGGCTCTTCTTGCTTCATCTGGGGCTGAGCCAAAAACATGAATATTCATGGCACTGTTAAACACGATTTTTATTGAAAACAAAAAAAATGGATCTGAAGCTTTCATTTGTCATTCTGAACTCAGCTGGCCAAAGTCCTGTGAACAGGCACATTTATCAGGGAGGTTTTCCTGGTGTTTTCTGGGCTTTTTTGCTTATTGAGTGAAAATTTGTTAGAGACCAAAAGTGTCTCACTGGGCAGCAAGCCTGCTGTGTACAGTGTGAATACAGAAATTATAATGTATTATTCTTTATGTTGTATCCAGTGTGAAATATTCTGACGAGTTCTGAGCTCAGGGAAGGTGGACAGATCTGCAGAGTTCCCTTTGCTAGTGTTCCCTTTCTGCAGGGCTGGGGTTGGTGTTTTTTGGGATCTGCATTCCCCAAGCTTGGAGCTGATTCTGAGTCCCTGAGCAATGGCTGAGTAAGGGAGGGATTAATTTCCCTTGTGTGGATGGATGGAAGGGAAAGAAGGAAAGGAAGGAAGGAGAAAGTGAGAAGATGAGCAATAAAACTGGTTTCTCCTGCAGCCTCTGGGCTGTACAAGGAATTAAACTGGCTCAGCTTTGAGGTTCCACATGGAACAGATTGGAGAGGTCCTCCCTCATTTATTCCGCAAGGTGAAATCCCCATGAGAGCTCTCTCTGTTTCACCCTGCAAAGCAGACCAGCTAGGATTGTTTCTTTCCAGAAGAGCAGTATCCAGAGGTTAGCAGGAATTATTTCCGTTCTCATTCAGCCCTGAGCAGTGCACTATGGTGCTTGGGCTGCCCAAGTGTCAGGTTGGGTGGTGTTCATCTCTGAACTAACAGGAATGTTGTGTGAGCTGCAATGAAACAAGGATTTTTTTTTTCAGCTACCTTAAAAATTTCTCCTAGCTGGAGGAGAAATGTAAGAGCTAATTCCACAGAAATTGCTGAGGGGAAAGGCATCAATGAGTGCAAGAAGAGAGGACATAGAGGGGCAGGAGATCACAGACAGCTCCCCAGAGAATTCTGATTTCCTCTCCACGGAAGGATCTGCACTGGGTGTTTTTGCCCCAGCTGCAGGGATGGCAGTGAGTTTGCCTGTGCCAAAGATTTGGGGCATCCCTGGGGGAGTTGTGGCCAAGATTTGGGAACCAGGGGGGCTCTCAGGGTAGAGCTGTGGGAAAGAATTGCTCTAACAACAAACTATTTGCTCTTAAAGAGGGGAAAGTATGTAACACCATCAAAGGGGAGCAGGATTCAAAGGGAAACACATGTCTGAAACATACGGGTCAAGTTTATTTGAAAGGAAAATTTGTTTGCTTTTGATTCTTTATAACATTTCCCATAGAGACCAGCAAATGTAGCTGCCACATTTTTGGCAAAGGGTGTCTGATCCTAAACCTGAAACACTTCAATACACATACTTACATAAATGTGGTCTCTATTAGTTTCAGCTGTGGGATTTCTAATTCCTGCCTTTTGTAGTTCTTTTTTTTTTTTTTTTTTTTTTTTTCTCCTCTATTGGCTGTATTTGAAGCTTTAAAAGAGCTTGCTAATAAAAAACTGTTGTTACTGCTTTTTTAGGAAGAGAAAAAAGGACAAGTTGATGAAGAGAAATCCTTGTCAGGGGTTCTGGTGTCTTTGCAGAGTGGGACACTGGTCTGTACTGAAAATATTTCTGTGGGTGCAATGGGCCTGAAACCACCCGAGGTTTGTGGTTATTGGAAGTGGTTATTAAAACTGGCTGGCTCTTACAGAAAACATGTGGTAGCCTTAACTCAGGAATCCTCTCTGGCTCTGCTTTCCAAAAAATATCCATTAGCAGAGTGGAAATTTGAAGCAGGAATAGATGAAGTCAAATCAGCTCCTAATCACTGAACCATTCTGGTCCCAGAGCCTTCCCTGGGCTGGAATAAAGCAATTTTTCCTTTTTCCTTTTTTTCCCAAATGGTACTCCCAATCCCTCAGCACTCTCTGTGATTCAGTTCACTTTGTTTATTTTTAAATAAACATATGGCACACCCATGTCTCACCCAGGCAAAGAGCTCTCATTGCTTCTATACCTTCAGATGGGCGTGGGGATCAATAAAGGAACAACTGAACTGGCCAGACTTGTGTTCTGTACCCTGCTCCTTACTGGAATAAATACAGATGTACACAGGTAGGAATAGAAATACACACATGTACAAATACAGGTATACACATGTACAAATATAAATATACACATGTACAAATATAAATATGTACAAATATAAATATACACATGTACAAATTCAAATATACACATATACAAATACATATATACAATGTACAAATACAAATATACACATGTACAAATCCATGTTTGTGTGAGAGGATCAGCAGCACCAAATCCTGATGCTGTTCATCATCCTGATGCCTGTTCCTCAGCCAGGTCCTGTTTGGATCACACAGTCTCAGACTGGTTTGGGCTGGAAGGAGTTCAGAGCTCATCCAGCCCCTGCAGTGGCAGGGACACCTTCCCCTGTCCCTGCTTAGGGACCTTCCCCTGTCCCTGCCTGCTCTGTCCTGGCACTCCCACCATGCTGCCAGCACCTGGGACTAGATTTAGGCCAGGATTAAGGCTGATGGTGATGCCTTAGGTTTTGAGATTTCTATTCTGCTTGGGTGAGCTGTTCTGTTGTGCCCAGGGTGATGAAGACAAAATAGTCCCATTACAACTGTGGGCTTCAAGAACAATCTCTCCAAATCTCAGCCCTAAGCATGAACAGTGTGAAGAGAGGAGGGCAGGCCAGCCAGTAAGCCAGGAGGGTGAAACTTTACAATTGGATTGGATGGTTGACTCCTGTATGCAATGGACTAATATCTATAAAGGTGTGAGATCTTGTGACCAACTCCTCCTTTGCTTCCATCTTGGAGCCTCCAGGCAGCACCATGTCTGTGGCACTGATTCTGTCAGGGTGTGGCCTTGAAGGCCTTGCAATAAATACCCATTTTATTCCCCTTCACTCTGTGTGGCTTCTGTTCCAGTTCCTCTGGGCATCAATGAGTCAAAGCTTTTGCCTTCCCCTCCATGCAGGTGCAATTCTTGTGACTGAGACAGGAGAGCAGTGACAGACACAGGGACAAGTGCCAGGCTTGTCTTGGCTTTGTTTCCTTTCTCCCTCCAGCCCAAAAGCAGGGAGAGGAGCTTTGGCTAAATCAGCTTCAACCAGGTGTGCACTCATGGCTGGGCTGAGCTCTGTGTCCTAAAGTCGCATTTTGTTATTTTTCCAGGGCTATATCTGTGATTTTGGATGACTGATAAGGCAGCAAATATGCACAGATTGTGTTTTACACACATTGAGATAAAAATCTCTTCCACTGCTGGGCTTCTTTACCCAGAAGGAAAATGTTCTTTAAATATTTCTTCACAGCTAAACTCGAGCTGAAACATTTGGTCTGCTGCCACAGAGGCAATCTTTGGGTTTTGGATTCACCTTGGTGGGTGCTGGACTTACAAACCCTGAAATCTCCTGAGCTCTGAGTCCCAAATGGCTCCAGCATTTCTGTGCTAGAGATATTTATTACATTGAATAATAGAATCAATTTTCCCTCCCAGGAGTGAATCCACTCTTTGGGTTGCTCAGAGTTGGATCTCATCTTCATTCACTTCAGGTACATCTTGGTGTCGTAACAATCATAAAATTTCACATTGTCATTCTTGGGTTTTGGCCTTTGAGCTGACGACAGATTTGAGAAAATCCATTCCTGCTACCACAGAGAGTGAGAGATTCTGGGAGTGATGATAAAGAGGGTGAGACATCCTAAAGAGCCTTTTCTGGAAGTCTGACTTCTCTCCAGATACACCTCGATTTTGCTTAGGAAACATTATTTCCACAATAATGTAAAATCTGTCAGGCTCCCCAGTCTTGTTCTGTGTCACACAGCAAACCTGCAGGATGATCTTTTTAAGGACAGCCCAGGATAAAAATGGAATCTTTCTCACAGAAATGGGTGAAGGAATTATCACAGACCCTGCCAACAGTGTTCCTGGCTCAGAGCATTTCTATTTATCCTGCTTCTCTAAAAACATTGAATTCACTTGCAAGTTTGAAAGCATTTAAAAATAAATAAATTGGAGATCCAGCTGCCACGCCCAGGTCACAGCCGCCACGCCTGGGTCACAGCTGCCACTCCTGGGTCACAGCTGCCACTCCCAGGTGCCATTCCCAGGTCACTGGTGTGACTCCCAGGTGCCACTCCCGAGTCAGAGGTGCCATTCCCAGGTGCCATTCCAAGTCACTGGTGCCACTCCCAGGTGCCACTCTCACTCCCAAGTGCTACTCCCAGGTCACAGGTGACATTCCCAGATGCCACTCCCAGGTGCCAGGTGCCACTCTCAGGTGCCATTTCCACTGTCAAGTGCCACTCCCAGGTGCCACTCCCATTCCCAAGTGCCACTCCCAAGTGCCACTCTCACTCCCAGGTGCCAGGTGTGACTCCCAGGTGCCACTCCCAAGTGTCGCTCCCATGTCACAGGTGCCATTCCCAGGTGCCAGATGCCACTCCCAGGTGCCACTCCCAGGTTTCACTCCCACTCCCAGGTGCCACTCCTCGGTGCCACACCCAGGTTTCACTCCCACTCCCAGGTGCCACTCCTAGGTGCCACTCCCACTCCCAGGTGTGACTCCCAGGTGCCACTCCCACTCCCAGGTGCCAATCCCAGGTGCCAGGTACCATTCCCAAGTGCCAGGTGTGACTCCCAGGTGTCACTCCCATTCCCAGGTTTCACTCCCACTCCCAGGTGCCAGTGCCAGGTGTGACTCCCAGGTGTCACTCCCACTCCCAGGTGCCACTCCCACTCCCAGGTGCCACTGCCAGGTGTCATTGCCAGGGGGTGGCAGGAGGGGCCAGCAGGAGCTGCTGCTGCCCCTTTCAGGTGAGCTCAGGCTGAGTTCTGAGCTCAGGGCAGCAGCTGCAGCTCAAATAAAAAGTGACACCGAGCTGTGCCAGTGCCTTCCTCTCTCCTGTCTCTGCATTCTCTTCACACAAATAGTTTGGAGTTTCTCATTATCCCAACTCCTTTTAGAAGTTCTGCAGCCCAGCCTAAGTACAAATCTGCTCTAAATGTGGAATAATCCTGCTAAAATCATCAGGGAATTTAACCCAGTGTATCCAGATTGAATAAATTCTGCTGGAAAGACAATTAAAACTTCCATTCTTGTGTTGATTACTTCAATGTTTTACTTCTAAAAATCTGTCTTTAGGAGAAATAATACTGTAAGGGACTTACATTATTTATTTTTCTTCTCATGCAGAACAGCCAGTGAAAAGCTGGGTTAAAGGCTGCCCAAAATCACCAGTGATTGGTTATTTTTAATAAGTGTTTGCCTCACTGGAAAGACATTGGCATTTGGGAATGGGAAATTATGGGAGGAGTAAACAGAAACATCCTTCATTGTCAGGGCAGCCTCACCGTGTTCAATCAGCACTGGCTCCTGCTCATTAGGTGGTGTCACTTAATTACACCTCCAGGTGAAACAAAATGATCTGCAATAACCATGTCAATTTAATTAGCACAATACAAATATAAACCTTTTATGGTTTGCTTTTTTTTTTCCTCATTGCATAATGTAGGCCCATGCCCTCTTTAAATGTATTTACTTTTATTGACATCTTAATTGGCTGCCCAGGCACGGGTCTGTGTGCAGAGATTTTCACAGGGACAAAAGACAAATGGCACTCACAGGAGGAACCTCATCAAATCCTGCTTCTCTTAAAAACATCCTCAAAATCCATGCAGTGAATGGCACAGGGAGAGACCTCAGGACCTTTTATCTCCTTAAAATCAGACATGCTTCAAGGGAATCTAGAACCTGAGAATAGATTAGAATAGAGAATAGAATAGAATAGAATAGAATAGAATAGAATAGAATAGAAAATAGAATAGAATAGAGAATAGAACAGAATAAACATAATAGCAATTAATACATGAATAAATCACAATAAGTATTAATATTTATTAATATCACAGAAGCTATAAATTAGTAATAATAAACATTCATAATTAATAGATAATATTTATTAATAGATATAATGTAATATAATAATTTTTCCATTATTTAAACCATTTTTCTTGTTCTTACCCTGGACAGCACAATTTAGTTCCATCTGTCAGTCTCTGGAGGGTTGCTAGGTGCAGATTCTTTTAATTAACTAACCATGGTTAATTAATCATTCAGTCTTTCAGGAGATCACCTTTGAGGTGCCTGGAGAGAGGTTCTGAGTGTCCAGCACAGAATGAGTTTATTAAACGTCCCCTGGCTGTTTAACTGTGGCAATACCTTTAAAATCTGGGTAGGTCTCGGTGTGGTCAGCAAAAGATGCTCTAAGGGAAGGAGTTGTGCATTTAAATCAACAATAAAAGTCTCTGTACAATCACAACTCAAACCTGCTTCTATAAATTTTATCAGGATGATGAATATAGAAAAGCAAGCCAGGCCTTTTTCTCACTCACTGAAAAAATTGCTTTCCTTCTGTGAGCAGCGGAATTTTGTACCGTGCCCCAAGTGGCCAGTGCTGCTCCTCTGCCTGGAACCAATTCTCACTTTGCTCAGAAGTCCTTTGAAAAGCTCTTCTTAAATTTTTTCCAAGCAGGAGTATGCTCTGAAGTGTCACTGCAAAATCCCACAGTACAGAAGCCAGTGGAAATTCCCAGAAGTGACAGATGTGGAGAGAGGAACCTGCACATTGCCACCAGAGCTTGTAATTCCAGCCCAGCATAAGGAAATTCCGAGCTGAATTTTGCCAACATTCAGCCCACAACAGTCACTCTGTGATTAGTCATGTCACCAAAATACAAACAAAACTAATTCAATCATCAGAGCAGAAATCCCATCTGCAAGGGGTGGAAACTGAGACGTCAGAAATGCCTTTTAGGAGGACAGAGCAGGATTGTGGGTGACTGCTGAATTAATAGCAAACTTCATGTGCTGGGTAATACATTTCTATATTTTTTACATTTATTTATTTATTTAATATATATGTAGAAATAATATATATTTATTTCTAACCAGAACTTCATTTATGGCCCAATCCTGTCCTGTGAATTAATTAATTAATTAATTAATTAGTATATATATAAATAATATATATTTATTTCTAACCAGAGCTTCATTTAGGGCACAATCCTGCCCTGTGAATTTATTTATTTATTTTACATATATATATAAATAATATCTATTTATTTCTAACCAGAACTTCATTTATGGCCCAATTCTGTCCTATGAATTTATTTATTTATTTATTTATTATATATATATATATATATATATATATATATATATATATTTATTTCTAACCAGAATTTCATTTATGGCACCATCCTGCCCCGTGGCTCTGATCTTTTGAGACTGGCAAAGTCTCAGCTAGAAATTAATGTGTCTAAAGACTAGTTTTGTTTCACAGAGCACAGATAATATGAGAATTTGATTAGTTCATACTCCATCAACATAAAAGATGTGAGGTATGAATATTCTATTAACATCTTTGAACTGAACAAATGGCTGCTTCAAGCCCTGGCTTGCACAATCACAGAAAACTCCTCTGTTTGTAACAAAGGCTGATCCATAATGTCAGCCTCAAGTATTTATCATTTTGCAATCCCACTGCTAGGACAGTTCATGGTCTGCTACAGAAGCAAAAAAAATGGAAGCTGGAGTTATAAATGAGAACAGAAAATTTAAAAAAAGTCTGAACTCTTTCTGCTTTATGATTTTCATGAATATAATGAGAGATGGTTGGGCCGCTGGAATAGATAAATGATGTATGAGGGAAGCACAGAGAGCACAGGAGGGAGAGGGATTTCCTCTGAGCAGCTAAAAATGCCCAGTTCCTGTGACAGAGGCTGATTTTAGGTGAAGTGCAATCCAAACCCTCAGTGTCTCCAGTGGAATAAAAACTCATTCTTGCTCCTTTTCAGAGGTAATGTTTGAGTGTCATATTGTCTTTGGTACCTTTTATCTTCTCCAAATCCTTTCTGTAGCTGCAGTTCCAGGCACAGTTCTGCTCCCAATCCGATTTCCATGAGATGCTGTAGGACTCCCTCTTCCCTCTAATGGAAAAAACTCCATTGTTGTGGTGTTTGGAGCTCTGGATTATTAGGAGCTGAGTTTGGCTGAAATCCTTGGCAAAATGATGTGTTCAGTGAGGAGTAAAACTTGGAGGCAGCCAAAGAAATTAATATGTCAAATTTTAATTTAGGAAAGAGCCGAACAACCTGAAAATGAAACAGAGCCTTTCAATTTATGAAAAAAAAAAAAAAAAATCATTTCATCCAGTAACATTTTTTCCTGCCTTCTGGTAAATAACAACCCCCAAAACCATTTTATGTTGACATAATAATTTCACCTCTGTTAGTGGTTTAGTCTGACCAGCAGCCCCCCAAATCAATTACTCACCAAGTTCTATTTCTGAGCTTTTGCTTTTTAATGTCCTTTAAAAATGCAGTGAGTTCTTTCCATGGTTTGAAGTTTCCTCCTGGGCAGTTGTGTTCCTGATCCCACACTGAGTGCTGAGGCTTTTTAGAAGTCACTCTTGCTGCAAACAGATTCCAAGTGCAGGGGAAACTACCTGGCCTTGGGTGAGAGAGATAAAATTTCCAAAATCTTCATGAGACTCAATCCAGCCTCTCCATTTCGTGTTTAATGTGGAATGAGGGTGAGGACACCTCTGCAGGGATGTGTGCAGATGGAATGGCCCTGGGTCACTGGCCAGCAGTGTTTACTTTGTGTATTTTTGTATTTTTGTGTTATATTTGTTGTCTTGGTTTAGGGGACAGGTGTTGCCAGAGAAAGGCAGGAGCTTTTCCTAAAGTGGAGAGTGAAAATCTTTTCTCTCCCAGTTTACTATAATTTGGAATTTAAGAGGCTCTCAGGAAGAAAAGTATGGGTTTAGGAATAACAGTTCTTTACTGATGTATCTACAAGACAAGCAAGAACATCAGCTATGAAAAAAACCCAAAGAAACAGTGATAAGACAGAACAAAACTCAGTCCCTTTTCCAGTCACAGACACTCTTCTCGTCCACGTGGTCCTGGTGGGGAGCAGGGCAGGCCCCTCACAGCCGCGGCAGCACAGCAGGAGCAGGGAGGCGAGGAGGCAGGGCTGTGTCCCGGTTGGGAGAAGGGTGAAGGAAAACTTCGCTCACCGCACTTGGGTCTCAGTGCTCAGCGCTGTTCTCAGAAGCAGGAGGTGGTAGCAGTGCAGGGGTGCAGGCAGATCCGAACTGCAGAGAGGAAAAAGGAACCTCTCTTCTCCACATTCCAACTGGCGAGTGTCCCCCAGGCAGGACAAAGGCAACCAAATCCCCAACCACCCTGACTCCTCAAACCCCCCCTCTTACTCTACCAGCAATCCAGCCAGCCCATCCCATTCCTTTGTCTTGAGCAATTAACAACTCCAGCGCCGCCCTGCTAGCTCTTTAACATGATAATGGGAAAAATTCTCAACTTTTTACCTAGGGAAAGAGTAGATCCACCTCCCCCAATCCTCAACATTTGTGTATTCTGCAAGCAGTCTTTAAGAGAATTTTCTCGATCCTTATGCATGAAAGAAATCCAACCATTGTTACTTCAATACAGTTATGCTAGCAAAAGCTCTACAAAATTTCTCTTTGAGTCTTCAGGTCCTTTTTATATCTTACACATGGATTTTCTTCTTTTGGAAGGCACGACAAGTCTCTGCTGCTGTGGCCACACTTGAGCCAGCGAAACCATCCCTTAATCACATTTCCAAAGTGGCACAAAGGAGAAGGAAAAATAATGCAGGCTTTTGGATGAGAGTCCTGAGATGGAGATAAAGCATTTCCTGGCTCCCTAATGGCTTGATTCCTTTTCAAGGGGAAAAATGTGCTTTTATCATCTTTGAAGGTCAGGCAGTAAAATCAGAGGTTAAGCAGTTTTGCTTTAGTTTTGGATGCAGCATTAAAAATTCCCATTCAAGGGCTAGATCGAGCAGCACACTCAGTCACTCCTGGCTGTTTGTGGATCTCAGCACTGCAGCACGACTCCACAGATTAAATCACACAACCACAGAATGGTTTGGGTTTGGGAGCTCAGCTCCTCTCAGCTGGGACCTCTCCTTTGAAAGCCACAACTTCAGGCCAAATTTTAAACCCACTGATAAGCAAGAAAAATCCTAAAAATGCACCAGCTTTCCACACTGTACTTCAATTCAATCTTATTCAATCATGAGAGCAGAAATCCCATGTGCAAGGGGTGGAAACTGAGATGTAAGAAATGCCTTTTAGGAGGACAGAACAGGATTGTGGGTGACTTCTGAATTAATAGAAAAGCTTCATGTGCTGGGTAATACATTTCTATAATTTCTTATTTATTTATTTATTTATTTATTTATTTATTCTCCTACACTGCACTTCTGTCCCCTTAGAACTGATCAAAAGCTGCAAACAGATGATGGATGAAATCTGTGAGATCTGAGCTTCAGCTCCTTGACCCTGCAGGGCGGGGTGCAATTTAATTCTCTCTTTGCACTGGCAGGGAAATGCCAGCACTGGGTTTTCCAAGCTGCAAATCTGCCCTCGGAGAGGAGGGCAGGGAGCCACCTGCACCTGCCCCAAATTTGGGAATTCACCTTATTATTCTGTCCTGCTGCTGAATTCTGAGTGGGGACAAGCAAACCTTGAGTCCCTTCATTTATTTATTATTTCTTTTTGTTATGGTTTTCTCTGTGAATGGGAGAGCACTGAGCTGTTTAATGAGAATGGATCAGTTGATAGTGTGCTGGTAAGGGCCACATGAAGTCATTGTTGTGGCTGATGTGTTATTGCTGGAATTAGCCAAGGATTAGAGACTGTGCTCACTCTCCCTGGATCTGACACTGGCAGTAAAAGCCTTTCTTAAATCCACATTGCTTTTCCGGCTGCCTCTTGTGCCCTGACTCTGTGGCCGTTCTGTTTGCTGAACCCTTTCCCTCTAAGCTTCCTCTCTGTTCCTCACCTCTGGAATTTTTTTTTTTTTTTTTTTTTTTTGCTTCATCTACATTTGTCTCTGCTCTCTGTGCAGAGGATCTTTAGCTGGAGCCAGGATGGATTTTCTTTTCTGAAATTTGCAGAATCCATGGCTTGTGAGGACACCTGGCCAAGGGGCAGAGTCCTCCACAAGGGATTTCTCTGCTCATTTTTTGAGCAGCCTGTGACTGCCAGCAAGCTTTGATTTCCCAACAAGCAAACTAAAGCAAGCTGCTGGTGTAATACAGGGCTTATCTTGCTCTGGAGTGACCCCCAGGCTGCTTTGATTATCTTCCCTTTTTCTGGAGGTGTCTGAGCCTTGACTCTTGGCTCTGTCAGGTTCAAGAATCTCTTGTACAATTACCCAGCTCATCTGCAGTCAAGCAGTTCCTGTGCTGCAAGGAGCAGTCCACTCATTTATGCCTGACACATGCCTGTGCTCCTGGATCAGCATAAAAAGAAAAGGATGAAAAAAAATAAATGGAGAGTTGAATAAAGAGAACATTTTGGGATAAACCAATCACGTGACCTCTCCTGTTAACAATACATTTTGAAAATTCTGCTTGTGTAGCAAAGGTTATTATATATTGATAAAATAGCTGTTTGTTTGGAAGCTGAGAATTCCTGGTTTTGTGCAATGAGGAGTCTGCAGTGATTCTGCTGTGCCAGAACAGTGAACTGGGTGTGATTTGTAGGAGAGCCAGGTGTGCTGGTGATGAGCAAGAGCAGAACTGAAGGCTGGGAGAAGCTTAGGAAGCAAAGTGGTTTTGGCAGTAAAAGTGAGGTTGGGTAGTTGGACAGTCCATTTTTTTTTTTTTTTTTTTTTTTTTGTCCTGCTTCATCTACATTTGTCTCTGCTCTCTGTGCAGAGAATCTTTAGCTGGAAACAGAATGGATTTTCTTTTGTGAAATTCCATAGATTTCTGTATCAGCCTCTGGTGTTTCCACCAAGATAATTCTGTATTAATGAGGTTAACTGAAAGTGCAGTTGTGCAAATCCAGATTGTCTGCACTGCTCCCTGAGGACTCTTTTGAAGCTGGGCTTTGGATCTCTCTGGCTATAAACCACTTTGTAAAAACTCAGGGCAGGTTTCTGTGTGGATTTCCTTCCAGCATTCACTGTTGGGGATAGCAGAGCAGGGAGGGAAGAAAGGGGCAGCCCTTGGTAATTGAGCAGGAGAATAAATAAATACAGTAATTTCACGATTCTAAGCTGCATCTTTTTCATGGAAGAATCCAGCCTACCCCAGCAGTGTGGCTAATCATCAGGTGCGGCTTATTTATGGACAAATCCCAGTGAAATGCCAACCTGGAAGTGAGAGCCGGCTGGGGAGGGCACCTGGGGCTGCCTTTAAAGGCTTGGCTGGTCTATGAAAACTGTTTGCAACTTGAGCACCTGACACCAAACCCCGCGCTGGTGCCATTCTGTCACTAACTCGTTACTTTGTCACACATGGATCCTCGCTTTAAAAAAAAAAAAAAAATTGGCTTATATTCAGGTGCGGCTTATATATGGACACATCTCGTGGTCCGCCCGGATGTGCGGCTTATAATCAGGTGCTGCTTATAATTGTGAAATTACCGTACATTATATTAAGAAAATCCAAGAGCATTTGAACCTCATTCAACTTGAACCTCATTGAATCTTTGGGTTTCCTCAGTAGGAAAAGTGTTGACATTTGAAACAGCAAATTTTCCTCCCAGGGCAATGGGTGGTATTTATTTCACTTTACCTGCACCCGATTCCGATTCAGACACCTCAATATCATGGCATTATTTGGAGGAAAATTTCTTTAACAAGAAATTTGCGGTTTCTTTGGACTGGAGGTATTTTCTGTGCTCAAGCACTGTCTGTCCAACGGCAGCAACGTCTAGAGATGGATTTCTAAAATTCCCATTGGCATTCTGGTGTGTACTGGGGGGAGACACAGGACAGCAAAATTCTGATCACTGTGACTCAGCAGTGTCCATGATCTGCTGGCTTACTCCAGAAATGACAAAATCTCCTCCTAAGCAGCACTCAGGCCCTGAGGAGCAGCAAATAAAGCACCACTGAGCGTAATTCGTGGCTTTTTATAGAAAGTTTTTCCAGGAGGTTTCTGTACTCCTGAGGAGTGAGGAGTTTACTGAATTCACCTTTCTCAGTGTTCCCTGTGCTGTGCTTATTTCTGTGCTCAGGTAGGGAATCCTCATCACAGAATAATGTGTCTCTCAAATGGCCTCTCCAGCTGCTGCCCCGAATTGCCAAACAAATGCAGCTTTTAGGAGCATCCAAATGGATGCTACAGTTCTGCCCATTTTCCTGCAATCCTCTCAGCTCAACTGAGGTGTTTTCTGAAGGTTATTCAATGGGGTTTTTTTGTGTTTTTTATTGGGTTCACTTTGAGAAGAGATTAAATCCTGGGATTTTTTGGTCACTGAGGTTTTTTCCAGAAAACCTGGCAGGTTTTCTCCAGGTTTTCTCACCCCTGCAGGAGGGGTGAGGATCACCTGGGACTGATAATTCCTAAAGCAGCCTCTGCTCCCTGGCATGGGGTCTGTGCTGGTTTAGCATGGAAGTATGGAGAGGAGGGAGTGATCTGAAAATCTTATTCTGAATTTATTTAATTTTTTTCTCGGTGTTATTAATAAATTTCTTCTTTATACCCCCTTAGTTTTTGCTCCTAAATCCTATCCCAAAGACAAATTCAGTGTATTAAAATAGGCAAATCTGAAATAAATCAAGACAGGGTTTGAGTCTTCTAAAAGCATTTCCCAGCAGTGAGTGTGGATGTGTTCATTGGCAGTGTGCAACAGGTGAAAGGGAATCAGAATCTTCACAATCACAATCTCCACAATTACAATCTCCTCAATCATGAGTTCCCCATGTTTGGTCCAGTTAAATCATCATTTGTTTAAGTGTTTGTGTGTTCATTCACCTGGCACTTCAACAAAAAATCTGGTCGTTTACTAGATAATGCAGTTGGGAAGATGGAATTTGATTTGTGTAAAGGACATTACCTTGAGAATCCTGACATTGAGGACAGCCAGTGTACCAATTAATAACTCAGTGCAAACCCCTTCCTCACCAACTCTCATGTTAAAAACCAAAAAAAACCCTGAAATTCTGTTTCTGTTATGTGAAACCAATCTTGCCTCATGGATGTAATGCTAATATTTAGTCAGGGGAATGCAGAATGATTGACAAGATAATTTCAAGGATTCACTTTAAGGGTTTTGTACAGGCTTTAAGGGAAAACATCCTAACCAAGATTTCTTTTGAAGATGTTCTTTAAAGATATGGAAAATCAACACTGTACATTTACAGAATTTACAGAATTTACAGAAATGTGGCCATTTCTGCCTGAAAGACTGGAAATGTCAGGAGTGCAGGCAGCCCAGCAGCACTGGCTGTTCTCTGATTTCACACATCTCAGTTCCAGCACTCTCAGCAAGGAGAGGAAAGCTCAGTGAGAGCTGCCCCAACCTCTCAGTTCTGCCAGGATCAGCCCTGGGGGAACTGACACCAGCTGTGAGTGAGGAATCCAGAATGATGAATTCCTGTGCTTGTAGAACACCTCTGTTTCTCCAAAGGCTCCCACAATCTGTTGGGTGGCCACTGATCACTGCCAGCTCCCATTTAAGCTCTGCCATCCAGGCAGAGGGATGTGAAATGTGCTGTGACTGGAGAACAGCGTTGTATATAACCCAGAAAAAAAAAAATTACATATATATATATATATGTGTGGATATATGTATAACCCTTCCAGCAGGCACCAGTGACTGATTCTATAATGCAAGATCAGGTTTGGGGATTTCATTTCTATCAGAATGATCCAGCAATCAGGTGGGGGGAATCCTCCTCCCATTGCCTTCTCATTCTGAGTTTCAGCCACTTTCCCCCACTTTCATAGCAGCTCTATGTCATATTTACAACATCTAGCATTTCAAGGTTGGATGGCCAAGTGTTGAGTCAAGAAAAAATTGCCTTGCCAGGGATACTCAAATATTTCAGTTCATGTCTGGGGGAGAGCCCTGGTGTGCTACTGGTTGATTCATTTCAGAAATGGACATCACAATGATTCGTCTGAAGAGTCCAAAAGCTGATCTCAACCTCGGCACTCACTTTTCTAACACAGTCCACGATCACATGTCTTGTGTGCTGGCAAGGAATTTACAGTAATTTCA
>VRYO01002095.1:4084441-4101234 GCA_009812075.1 Sialia sialis | reverse complement strand
GCTTATAATCAGGTGCGGCTTATAATTGTCAAATTACTGCATTTATCTACAATGCTGCTCCTGGAGGTTCTCAAGTTTTTTAGACCAGCATGTGTCAAATACAAATGCAGGTGTGTTCTGAGTGTGCCAGGAGGCTGGATCCCCATCAGGATTTTCTGGGTTTTCTGGGTTTTCCTGATTCACCTGCATTGCTATGTCTTCATACTCACTGGAGTAATTACAGCAAAAATCTGGGAGAGGTCAGAAAGTGTGGCTGCTGCTGAAGAGTTCTGAAAGTGTTTTTGCTGTGCAATGGTCTCTGTGAGGAAAAAAAAAACATGGGAAAAGTTGTTTTCCTGTGCAATGCTCTCTGTGAGGAAAACAGGGCACCCCTGGCTTGTGTGGCCTGCAGAAGAGGAAAGATGGAGCAGGAAGCCCAGGCAGGTTGTAGAATTTATGTCCCTGGAGGATTTCAAAATCCAGCAGCCCTGAGCAGCCTGCTCTGAGCTCTGCAGTGAGGAGGGAACAGGATGAGGGTCCCTGACCTTGTTTTGCTCTGTGCTACTGGGGAAAGAATGGGAATTAATGGGAAAGGGCACCTGGAGAAGGTTGAAAGGGAATATATGGGTGTACAGAATCAATTAGAGAGCATAAAGCTAACTGGAATAAAATATGGATCACTTAAGGACCATCTATCTTAATGCATCATCTTTTCTTCTGCCAATTAATGCAGAAAGTGGATCAGCAAGTTCAGTCAGAGCAGGAATGACCAGAGACTTGTGGAAATCCTTGTGACCCTTTCTGTGCTACAGTGGCTGTTGGCTGCCACATTTCCATGCTTTCCTTTAGTCTCTGGCACTTCTTGTCAATAGGATTTAAAGTGCCCATAAAGATTTGATGATCTCAGTGTCTTCTGTGTTTCTAACTTTTAAGCAGTTCTGTCTAAAACCCAACATTTCCAGCACATAAAAATCTCCCTTTGCAGCAGGGAAAGGAAAGGTTTTTGTCTCCCTGCAAAGCCCTGGCAGTTCTGGGAGGAGAATTCTGATTCCCCATGGTTTGTGGCTTGGCCAAAAAGGAGAATTGGAGTTTGTGCCACCCTTGGGGCTGAACTCGAGCTCAGCTCTGTCATTTCCAGGTGTGCTGCATTTCTTGGAGTCCCTGATGACAAGCTTGGCTGGTTGGAATTACCTTCTTGGCTTCAACATCTCCCAGCAGCGATTGCAGGAAATTCAAAGGAGGCCCAAACAAATAAACGTGACAAGTGTGTTGTTGTAAATAAACATGCTGGAAAAGAGCCCTTGCATGTTTTATGCCTTCAGGATTAGTGTTCCTTCCCAGGGATATTTACCCCATGATATTTACTACGTCTTTTTCAATAGAAATAGTTGTTATGTTGGTTTCTAATATTTATGTATTCTCTTTTGGGAGCAAGACATTTGTCAAACGCAGGCTTAGACACCTGGCCTGATTCTGTTGTGATTAAAGCAGAAATTAGGCTAAATGATGTATTTTTAATAACAGAGCAAAATTTGGAAGCAATTGAATAGCGTAAGAAATTACTCAGAAGGAAATTAATACTTTCAAGGGGAAAATAATACCTTAAATTTAAATCTCCAGAAGCTAGGAATTATTTTATATATAACCCATAAAATAGACCCATAAAAGTGCTTTTCGGGTGACTATACATTTTCCAAGAATATAGCAGAATTCAAAATGGGTTGGACTCTGCAAAAAAATCATTATTTCCAAATTTTTGCTAAGCATCATTATAGGAACATCTGATTAAAAATTGAATAAATTCCTTTAAGCTTTAACAGCACACCTGTCATTCACAGTGCTTGGCTCCAGCTGTGTGTGGGTGATCAAAGATGAGCATTCCTGAAGTCTGAAGGTTCAAACCCTGCTTTCATTGCAGCTCTTGGAGCAGTGGAGATGCTGAACCTCTCTTGCATAAAGCCCTGGAATTGGCATTGGAGGAGCCAGGGTAGCTCCCTGTGCTCAAAGCTGGCACGGTGGGACCTGCAAATTTGCTTTTTGCTGTTTAACTGTGGAGTTTTAAAGGCTTTGGATGGTTTTTCAGATTGAAAAGGCTTTGTGCAGAAACAAATACCATCACATCTCATTAGCAGGAGTGGTTTCCCTTTCCATTTCCAGGGGCAGCTCAGCAAACACACACTCATCACTGTCCTGTGCTCCTGCAGAGCTCCGCTGAGCTGTGCTTTAAATTATCCCACCTTAACAACAGGTTCCGTTTTTATCAGTCAGAAACTCTTTACAAGCATCCAAAGAGTCCTTGAAGCAGTTACCTTTGAACATTTGTGCTGGATTGTTATAAATTTCCCATATTGTTTTTATTGCCTCTCTGAAGCGATCTGGGCTTTTATATCCTTCCTTTTTCACAGGGGCTGCTTCTCCTGACAGATGCTTGCTCACATCTCCCAGGAACTCTAATGAGAGCCAGGCATATGTCTGCTCTCCAGCCCAGACCTCCTTATGCTCATTTTGCATTTATTCTGTTTTTCTGCTCAAACCTGATGAGGAGTTAGAGAGGAGAACTGGGGCGGTTCCATCCCGAGCTGTGCTTCCCTTCCCTTCCCTTCCCTGAAATTTCCCTTAAACTTCCTTTCCCTTCCCTTCCCTTCCCTTCCCTTCCCTTCCCTTCCCTTCCCTTCCCTTCCCTTCCCTTCCCTTCCCTTCCCTTCCCCAAATTAATGACAAATTCACACTTCCATTTTAATTCCTGAGTGTTTGAACGTTTAAAAACGTGCAATAATGACAAGAGGCTGTGATTGCACTCTGGGATTAGCTGCAGAATCCATCTCTGCTGCTCTTCCAGGTTTCCATGTGCCTGCTGCTCCCTCTTGCTTTGCCCTTTTCCTCCCATCCTGCACTAGGCAGCTGTTGAGAGGAGATTTAATTGTGTGAGAGCTCACAGAATGTCCTGAGCTGCAAGGGACCCCCAGGGAGCCTCCTGGCCCTGCACAGACACCCCAGCAATCCCCCCGAGCATCCCTGGCAGCCTGAGGAGCTGCTCCCAGGTGAGCACACCTGAAACAGGGATGCAGGATTCCCTCTGCAGCTCTCCTGCACACCTGGGCAGGTGACACCGAGCAGCTTCTCTCTGGGTGTGGCACAGCACCAGTATTTGGGGTTTGTCCCCTTGATGTGCAGGTGGAACTTGCTCCTCCTGCTGGATTTTGTGGTGTTTTGACTGTGACTGTGATGCCTTGGGTTTTAGCTTTTATGTTTTTCAGAGTCTCTGCTGCTTAGTGTGTAACTCTGAAACTTCCTATTAGGTGTTAGTGAGTTCTGTTCTCAAGGGAGTTGGACAAAATTCCTTCCTAGCCACAGAATCGAGGAGAACTGGTACCCAAAAGTCAGAAACAGTGGCTAAGGGAAGGGGGCAAACCAGGGGCTGAGACTTCATATCCTGGAGCTGTGCTTGGATAATTAACCCCAATGTGGAGATAAACCAAAACTTGTAAAAGTGTAAAACTTGTGACTGGGATCCATCTGGGATTTGATTTGGGTGTTGCCCCATCCAGGCTCTGGCACTGCTTGAGGTGGATCCTTTCAATAAATTCTTATTTTATTCCTTTTGCTCTGTCTGGTCTCTTCCAGATCAGCCTTTCCAGGCAGCAACTGAAGGCTCTGGGCATGTAATACCCCAGAAAATAAACCCCTGTTTGGGAGAGCTGGGAAAGCTGTGATACCCCAGAAAATAAACCCCTGTATCTGAGAGCTGGAAAAGCTGTGATATCCCAGATTATAAACCCTGTATGTGAGAGCTGGAAAAGCTGGGATACCCTACAACATAAACCCTGTTTGTGGGAGATGGAAAAGCTGGGGTACCCAGAATGATACCCCAGAACATAAACCCTGTATGTGAGAGATCGAAAAGCTTTAATACTCCAGAAAATAAACCCTGATCTGTGGGAGCTGGAAAAGCTGTGATAGCCCAGATTATAAACCCTGTATGTGAGAGCTGGAAAAGCTGGAATACCCTACAACATAAACCCCTGTATCTGAGAAGTGGAAAAGCTGTGATAGCCCAGAATGATACCCCAGAACAAAACCCCTGTATGTGGGAGCTGGAAAAGCTGTGACACCCCAGAACAAACCCCTGCATGCGTGGGTGTCTCGTGAGACCTGGCTCTGGATTAATCCTGCCTTTATCTCTCTTCTGAGTGCTTCTGATATTACAGGAGTTGCAAGAAATCTAATTAGCCACTTCTCCTACACGCTGTTCAGATCCTCAGATAAAAGGCTGCCCACAGCCCTGCAGGTTCCAGGAAAGCATTTGGAAACTTTAGTGATGCAGGGTGGCTGAGATTGAGCTGCTTTGGATGATGGGGTGACTCCCAGTTTCCATTCTTGTGTGTTTGCTTATTAACAGGAGTAAATAGCTGCTAATTAATGGGGGCTGTTCATTTTGCTGCCTTAAAAACCTTTTCCTGGGTTGTTGAGAATGTCAGGAACTGCTTCTAAGTCAGTTTAAAGAATAGTGTGTACTAAGCCATTCAGGACTGGCTTTGACTCAAAAACATCACTCTAAAAACTCCTTTATAATAAAGGAAAGGTAGGGAAAAAAACATTGCTCATTTTTCACTCCTGTGCATCTGAGTTCAAACCCTGTCCAGCACTAAAACAAACAATATTTTGCTGCTCTGCTCTGGGGAGGTTGATAATTTTCTGAGGTGGAGCTGTCCTCTCCAAAGCCTTGACACACACAGCCCTGGCTGCAGTGCTCCTTCCCATTAATGCAAAAAAATCATTAAGAAATTGGATGGGAAATGCAAAGCTTCTGTGCTTCTTAAATCCCCTAATCCTATTCTGAAGATTTAAATGGTGAATAGGCTTCAGCCTGGGGGTGTGCAAGGGAGAGAATTCCATTTTGAGTTAAAGGTTGGGTTTGTTCTGCTGCAGATCTGACCATTCCCTGAGCTTTTCCCATCCTAGAATGGGCAGGGGAAATGATTCCTGCAGCTTTATTGGAAATCTGCATCCTCCAACCATATTCACAAAATATTTGATGTTGACAGACTAAAAATGTTTGTATAAAAGGTGCCACAGGTTTCAGGAAGGACTGACAGCTTCATAAATTGAACAAGTTGCAGAATAAGAGCGGAAATTACCGTGTCAGTGTCATTGTAACCAAAATCATCAGGTGAATATTCTGGACAGATGAAGCTGTCAGAAAGATCAGCTTTCTCTGTGTGTTCACTCCCAGTCTGGGAAGCGCCTCTGCCCTGGAATTCTCCATCTGCTGACATGGAGTGTGATGAGGGAAAACTTTAATCAATAATATCACACAGGCACTCCATGGCTGAACTGCTGGCGCTTAAACTCTGCCATTCACTTGTTCTTTGAGTCCAGTAGCAGGAAATTCTTCCTGGAGAGACTCCAGCTCCAATCTGGAGCTGTCACCTGGTGCCATTGCCTTTCATGGTGTCTCCCAGAGCAGAGGAGAGGATCCTTTATTTGTCATTTAGACACTGTCACCTTGTTTAAGCCAAACTTTCTGAGCTCCACACAGCTTGGATCATTACAACCACGCTTTTCCTGCCTGCCAGGGCCACATCTGTGAAAATCACCTGGAAATAAAATTCATATTTGAATTAAAATCTCAGCACTGAAAAGTCAGCACCAGGAGTGCCTGTACTCCATCCCCTCTCCTTTTTATTGATATGCATTGGATTAATCAGGCTCCCTCAGGTGAGACAGGAATGCTGAAATGCACAAATGCCTCTTGGTACACCCTCCAGCTCTGCTTGCATTGCTGCTTCCTGCTGAATAGAAAAAAAAAGAGGTGTCTGTGGAGGTTTCCTGCATGCTGTGTGCTCCTGATTTTCCCTTGTTCCACTTTATTTATACAATCACAAAGCATTTGATGAGAATATATCAGTCCTGGGCCGGGGTAATGGACGCTCCATCACTTTAGCTCTGCAGACATGGTTGGAAACTCGAGGTGTAAAATGTGATTCATTACCCAGGCCCTGGAAGGGAGCAGGACATTAATCCTGCCTTGGCTTGTTACATTTTGTCACTCATTGCCTTCTCCATTTATTTAATTTTATTTCTGCTTCCCATTCAGGGGCTCTGCACTTTCAGACAGTGATGTGCACCTGTGGAATCTGGAGCTGATGCAAAGCAGCTTTTGCTGTCACAACACTCCCAGGCTGGAATTTTTTTCCCCCTCAGCAGCTCACGTGTTTGCTGATTGAAATGGCTCTGCAGAAGGTGCCTCATTTTCCTCAGACAGAATGGTACAAGCACAAACTCCTGTGGGAAGCAGCAAACAGGATCCATGTGAGATGTTTCTTGAGGAATCTGATACCTCCAGCAGAAAAGGGGGAGGATATCACTTTTCTATATTTGATTATAGCCAGTGGGGGGGAAAAAAGGCAAAAAATGGTAACAGAGGAGTTAATTTTTGAGATACTGATGTGTTCTGCAGCTGGGAGTGGTCTGATGTTATATTTATTATTATTTATTATATATTTATTAGGCTGTTTATTAGTGAATTCAGAGACTCCCAGCTCTCTCCTGGTTTCTGGGTTTTCCATCAGCCCCTGTGTCAGTGTGAAACAAAAATCCAGGAGGCTTTTCCTTCGGAGCTGCTGACAAGTGAGTCTGAATGAAACCAGACTGAATGGGAATGAAATTTTGGTTGGGCAGTGCTTTAAGCAGGCAGCCCCACTGCACGGATATTTCCAAGAGCACAAACCCTCTTGCATGCCACGACCTCTCACTGGAGTCGTTTTTTATCCAGGTTGTTCAGTTTTAGGCTTAGCTTGATACAGGGGTGAGAAAACATCAATTTTTACTGAGCATAAGTCAAGTGCATTTCTTGTCTAGGAGCTGGCATCAAAGATGTTCCAGTGTAAAGGAAATCTCAGTGCCCGAGGCTGCTCTGTGCTTTTTGTGCTCATCACTGCTCTGCCCTAGAGCTCCTGGCTCACAGAACTGAGAGGCTGAGACAGCTCTGAGGCAGGGAGGGACTGCTGGAGAACAGCAAATTCATACAAAAAACTGCCCCAAATACAGGGGAGTCCAGAGAAACCTTCAGAGAGGTCCCGCTTTAAATCCTTGCACATCTGTAAAAGATGTTTGCAGCTGCTCCTCTGCCTGGCATCAGCCAAAACCCAGCCTGGCACCCCCTCGGTTATTTATTTACAGCTCAGTGCAATTTGCAGAATTTTGTCAGCACCCCTGCCTTGCTTTTTAACATCAGGGTTGCTCTAACACTCGCAGTTTCCTCGGGAATTTCACTCCCATTTGTTATTTTAATAGGAGCATCCTCTGCTGCACTTGGGGGATGGCAGGACTGTGACTCCACAATCCTTACATTTACAGAGGAAGTTTTCCCAAGAATTTGAAGGATAAACTCCAAAGAGGAGTTCTTCTGGAGTTCTTTTTTATTTCCTTCCATCCACTGACATTAGGGATCCCAGATCGCTGTGTTTTGAACTGTTGAAATTAGTAATTTTATTTTTTAAAAAAGTCTGATTTTTTGTGTTCATCTATTTTGGACCACCCCCCGTGAAACACTTTACAAGAACATGTGCACTCATGCCACGATTTCAGTTTTATTAGAAAAATAGCAATACCAGAAGAAAATCTCTTGCCTAAGGCATATTCCATATGTTACTGCTCAGTGCTTTATTTTTCAGGCCTGCAAGAGACAAATGCACTTATTCCATTAATAAAGCCAGAGACTTAAAGTGCAGTCCTACCCTGGAAAAAAAAAAAAAAAAAGAGAAATGTGAGGTTCTCAGTGCGTTTTCCATCAGCAGCTCCCACGCTGGATTTGTTCAGATGCCAGATGACAAGCTGGGGTTATTTTTCAGCTGGGAGCCCGTGGGGCTGTGCCAGCCTTTTCTTTCCTGTGATTTCAGTGGGAATCTCAGCACAGCAGCACAGCTCTGCCCCTGCAAGGTGACTGCTCCTTTCCACAGGGTTCATGTTATTTCCTGCAGCTCCCAAGCCTCTCTTTGCATCTATACAGAGGGCAAATGCTCAGAATTAAAAACCCCTCTGAGCACCCAGCCAGGGGATGCAAACACAATCTCTGCTCTCCTCCCCTCCTCCTCCTGCACTCACAGAGGTTTGAATGCATAGAAAGGCAATTTTGTTCCTTAAACCCCTCTCTGATGCAGGAATGATTTCATAACCTCCCAGTTCCCAGCCCTCTGCCTTATTAGAAGGTAAATCTCGCCTCTCCCAGTGCTGAGATGGATTTATTGCCTCTGGAAACCCCATTCCTGATTTGTGTCAGGAGCCACAAGAGGATCCAAATGCACTGGGAGAGATGGGTTCATCCCAGGGCCTTCAGAGGGGGAAACAAAAAATATAAAATTAAAAATAACAAATATAAAATAACAAATAGCAAATAACAAATTACAAATTACAAATAACAAGTTAAAAATAACAAATAAGGAATTACAAATAACAAATAGGTCATTGCTCCTCTGAATGCCACCCTTGCAAAGAGAGCTCTGCTGAAAGCCTCAAATAAGCAAATCTCAAATTTTCAAATCAATTCCAAAGCATTAAAGAGTTGTTGTGTGCAAAGTTCTCATTTTGGGGAGGGAAGAAGGAATAAAAGCACGTGGCAAGGGTGGTGTTTGTTTTCTGCACCACTTGCAGTAAAATCTTTCTTTAAATTTGCTGGTCTAACGGGATTAGGAGGGCAGAGGCCCTGAAAAATTAGTAAAATTGGATTGAGAGAGTGGGTTGGTAGTGAAATTGGATGACAACTGAAAGCACATTTCAGTGGCTGGATTGGACTGGCATCCTTCACATCTCAGGTGCATCTGCTCAGAGCTGGGAAGCCGTCTGAAATTGTCACCCCAGCCAAAGCTCCTGATCCAGAGTTCACTTTGGTTTTGTTTTTTTTTTTTTTTTTGTTTGTTTGGTTTTTTTTTGTTTGTTTGTTTGTTTAGTTTTTTTGGTTGTTTGGGTTTTTTTGTTTTTTTGGGTTTTTTGTGTTTTTTTTGTTTGTTTGTTTGGGTTTTTTTGTTGTTTTTTTTTTGCAGATAAGTTCCACTGCTGCTTTTCCATGGCAGCAGTTTCACATGCTGTGATTTTTTATGTGCATTTCCTCCTGAGGTGCAAGGTGTCCTCGCAGGCTATGACACAAGATGAAGTCAGGGTGATGCTGAGGGAGGCTCAGGGTGACACCAGAGGACGTGGGTGACACCATGGGCTCACTGCAAGGCTGGCACACCTTCTGCATTTGAACTGCTGGCAGCTCTGCTGCTATTTATTCCGTTTAGTGCCTCTTTGTTTGACAATCAGCTCTGACTCTCCCTGTCAGTGGCAGGGCTGTGGGACTGGGATGAATTTCCAGCTCCACATGCAAATGGAAAATACCTGGAGCTCGAGGAGTTGGATCCAAACAAAATCAGGGCTCTTCTGGCAATTCATGATGTGATTTTTGCCCTTTCTTCTCCCTTTAACAAACCCTTTCTGTGAAGTGTGGCAGCACAGCAGAGCTCCCAGCTTTCCTCTCCAGGCTGCTGTTCCTGCTCAAACAATGACACAACACCAGAGGCCAAGCTCTGCTCTGGGTTGGGCTGCCTTAAAACCTCTGTGGGATCTAAAAATGTGCCCATGGCTGTTTGCATCCCACTCAGGGTGCCTGTTCCATCCCCTGGGAGATGTTTGGTGACTCTGGAGCTGCTCAGCATCCCCAGCTGGTGGGGATGCAGCCCTGCTGATCCATGGGCTGGAATTTTGAGGGAGCTGCAGGTGCCAAAGGCCTGACTTGGTTTTTAAGCACAGCCAAGCAGACTCAGAGCTCTGAGTTATGTCTGTGTGAAACTCCTGTCACTGGGACAAGACTTAGTCCTGATGGCCAGTCTTGTCCCCCTAATGTCACCACCATGAGCTGTGTCAGCCCTGCAGGACAAGATTGAGAACATCAGTGTCCTGCTCGAGGGAAACGTGTGTGGAATTCTGTAAAGATCTGTTAGACTCACTCGAACATTTGTCTCTCCTCCTGGTGCACTCTGAAAGTGTCTGCTGCTCCCAGGAAAAATAAATGTATAATTGCACCATCAGCTGATGAAATCAAAGTGAAATTGCTGGCAGCCTTCTTCCTGCCCTCCCTGCGTTTTTCTAGCATTAACATTCCAGCTTTGTCACCTTTGATCAGGGGGAGATAAATCCTTCCTTTTGTAAGGAGCAGAAACACTTTCCCTCAGTACATAGAATAATGGCCTCTTGTGTGTATTATTCATATTCCTCTCTTTGTACTTGTCATTTCTCTGTATCCTTGGTGGTTGTATGGCCCATAACTCTTGGTCGTTTTGTCTGAGGCCTTTCAGACGGGGAAGTGGATGGCTTGGGAGGCAGGGGAGCAGTCAGTGGGCTGGCAAGAACGAATGTGCAGGTGCTGTGCCACCTCCTCCCTGGCTCTGAGCAGCCCCAGCTGGATGGGGACTGTGTGAGCATCCCTTGGGAATGTGAAAAACACGCTTCGCTGTTTTGGGAGAATCAAAAGGTTTAATAAAAAAAAGACAATAGGACATTTGCATATTTACAGTCTTCATGTATATTTAAATGTTTTTTGAGAACGGTTTAGCATGGCTACTTTTTGGGTTTGTTTTTTTAGAGCAGGCATATTTCTTGGCTTGTGGTTTTATTTTTCTTTTAATCTTTTTTAATTTGGGTGCTGGTTTTGGCCTTTTGGTGGGTGTTGATAATTGTTGTATCAGCTGCAGGGTCCCCATCACATGTTCACAGGTTGTTATTTTGGCTAAGCCAGTACTTTAAGCATATTATCTTTAAAAAACTTCAGTCTAACTTTTATTATTAACAAAGTCTATATCCATATAGAAATGCTATTTTCACATTATCCATACAGCATTTATCCCAATGCTTGCAGAGAGCCAACAACACGTCCTGCATTTCTAACAGAGCACAGGGAGCCTGCACACCTGAGGAACACACCAGGATCCCTCACCTGGATCACAGGGGCTTGGCTGTCACAAGCTGCTTGTGCTGTGCTAAATGTGGAAAAGCACACTGGTGGGACAGAGCCCACCTGGGGAAAATTTGGGGAAATTCAGGGGCTTGGTTCAATGGGTTCCTGCAAGAAGACAAATAGGGTCAAAAGGAGACTTGAGACTAATTACAGGAGCTTAGAGAGATACATTTATGAGGTTATAAAAAGAATTGTGGCAGAGCAGAGATGGAGCAGAGTGTGCAGCAGCCTGGCCAGCCCTGAGCACCGAGCAGGAGGATGAATAATCCTGCACCCAATCCTTCACATAATCCTGTGGGAAATAGAGAAGGTATGGAACTCTCAGAAAGTTGTGTGAAAGCAAATCTCAGGATGAAGAAATGTGAGGGAAAAAAAACAATAAAGCTGTGAGCTGTGTAGTGATAGGCCTTAGGAAAATATGTTCAGCAAGACAGCAGAGATATGTAAGCTCAATAATGAAGCTTTATCCATTGTTCTCAGCTATTACAAGCAAGCATTGTTCAAAGCAAGATGTACCTTCAGCTTTATTAATTGGCCTGAGCCACAACTCATCAGCTTTTAATATTCTGCTATTGGCTAGAAAGTTGTTAAAGAGTTTGTAACAAGGAGAATTTCCTCTGCTGTGCCAGCAGCTGAAGCTGTTCCATCTCCCCTGCCTGGCTCTGTAAAATGAGGCTGAGTGAGATGGGATCAAGCTTTGGCTCAGCTGCTCCAGCACTCCTGTCCTGTTCTTTGTGTGTATATAATTTATATACATATTTATATGTAAATATAAGAGAAAAAATTCCCCAGAACCAACACAATCCTCTATATAAAGCTGTATCTAATCTCATCCATTGGTGCTCCTGTGTTCAGTGCCTGCTGTGTGAGCTGTTGGTGCACTCCTGACATTCCCAGCCTGAGCTCCTGTCTCTCGAGCTGCCATGGGCAGAACTGGGGCACTTCAGGGCTGATGTTCTGCTGCAGGGGATGCTCCCCGTGCTCACCTGTCCATGCACATTGCTCTTCTCCCATTTTCCCTGGAATTGCTCTCCCTGGCTGTTGCAGAAGCTGCTTCAGCACTCGCAGGGAGCCAATCCTGGCTTGTGCTGGAGCCCTGAGTCAGGTGCTCCTCTTGGGCTCTGTCATGTGCTATTTAGCTCAGGGAGTTTCTGCTGCATCAAGCTGAAACAAAATGATTTCCATCCCTGCAGTTAGTTGCTGGCTGGGGTTGGATGAATTGGAATGACTTTTGGGGGAACAAAGAGATCTGCAGGAGATGATAAAGAAAATGTGACTTCTGCTGCTCTGGAACCCTCTCAGAGAGGAAGCAATGAGCACAAGGAGAGTTCCAATTTATCGACCTGCTTTTATCTTGTGGGTGTTTTATGATGCTGGAGCTAAATGATGACCTTAATATCTGCATCCAGGAGCAAGCTGTAGCCTCTGGCTTCCACCGACAGCTGCTTTTCCTTTGACACATCCCAGCATCTTCCTGCTGATTCCTGCAACATGTCACAGGAGCTCAGCACTTTGTTACCCTCTAAAGATTTCACTCTGCTCACTGTGGCTTCCAGACTCCTCCATTCTCTTGAAGTACAACCCCAGCCTCAAAAAAATAATTTGAAAAAAACAGTCCTTACAATGTGCTGTTGAAATAGCTGATGATAACCCAGGGGTGTTGCTGCTCTTGGTTGTGGGATAATATTGATGATCTGTGTGGGCCTGGCAAATCAAAGAGGTAAAACCTGGCCCAGAAAGCTGGTGGTTTCTGCACACATCTGCCCCATCTCCACAAGAAGCCTCTCAGCCTTTTCCAAAGCGCACACAGAGCCTTGTTCAAAGGAGGGTCAAGGCACAAATTCATTTTGGGTGCAGCTTTTCTCCCTTTCTCTCTTGCCCATGAGTTTCTCTAGGAAAAGCTCTTTCTTTGATAGGCTGTAGTTAGTGAAGGTAAAGCCCACCAGCTTTTGAAGAATTTCCACATGATTAGAAAAGTGTGCCTGTCTCTCAGTCACTTTTTTGGGGGAAATGAATATTACAGAAAAAGCTGCAGGAGGATGAGTAGTTCTGTGCAGCAGTGAAGCTCCCTGAGCACATCCCATCTGTGTTTTTCAGTGTTTTAGTGCAGCTCCCATCCCCTGCCCTGGCTGTGGTGGTGCCAGGGGCTGCAGGCAGTGAGCCCTGTGGATCTGATGTGATCCCTGAGGTCAGCAGGGCACTGCTGATGATTTACTGCAGCTCAGGGGCTGCAGCTCTGTGCCTGAATGCACCAGCTGTCTCAGGGCACTGGGATTTGTGCTTTTGCTGGATAAACTCAAAGCATGAAAGAGCCCAGAACAGATCAGTGCCAGCATTTACTGGATTAAGACTCAATTCTGTGATAAAAGCTCAGTTCTGCCTGCTCTACCCCCCAGACCATCTCAGTGACATTGCTGCCACACTGCTGCATGCAGGGTGCAGCACAAGGCGTGCAGGTCCTGACACAAAACCAACAAAATCAGCTGTGTTCAATGGCCTGAGGAAGTGTGAGGGTTGTGATGGGCACAGGAAGAACACAGTGAGGGGCACAGGAAGATTTTGGCAGTGATGATCCCACGGAGGAAGCACTTGGCCATAATTCCTGAGTTACCTGGGCAGTCCTCCTGCCTTGTTGGCCAGAATTTGGGCACCCAGCTGTCCCTGGCTGGTGCTGCCCAGAGGAGGCAGGAATGGATGGGGACACACATCACTGCAGGGAGCTGAAACCTCCACCCTGAAATCAGTGTAAATCAGACTGATTAAATTACAAATTACAGAGCTGCATCCTGGGCTGAGCCCCCTGTTGGACAGGAACCTGGCATAGGTGCATTTCAAACAATTATTAAATAAAAGGCTCCTCTCTTCCTCACTGCTTTGAGGACATTTGCCTCTTCTTCCTTCCAGCAGCTGATCTCAGCAAAATCATTTCTCTAAGGGAAGAAGGAAACTTGGCCCTTGTGGCCCCATGGCTGATGGCAAAACTGAATTCACAGCAGCTGCTGAAGGGGGAGTGGGGATGGGATTAAAACCACAAAGGGGCTGCATGGGAAGATTGCTTCAGAAAGTCACTTGGGGTCTAAATAATAATCCTAATAAGTCCTGCAAACAGTAAGTATTTTCCTCAGCACTGTTCTTGCTCTCCCAGCTGGGGGAATGTCACAAATATGCAGCTTAGAGATTTTTTTGGTAATAATAGAAACTGGATGTAGTCGGGAAATATAATCTCAAAGCATTTACTTATCTGAAAAGTGTCTCTGGTGCTATAAAACAGATCCATGAGCTGGTATTTAGCATGTGCAGCTGAGTCTGTGCTCTGGATTCACCCTGGTGGGATTTTTGTTTACACAACAGCCATCTCTGTCTCTCTGCCTCTCTCAGCAGGCTGTGTCGGTGTGAGAAGTTTATTGCAGCTCCTTTGTGACAGCCTGGGCTGCAGTGTCTCCCCACGTGGTGAATTCCTAAATGGGAGTTCCCCAGGTGCTGAGCAAAGCAGAGGCTTGCAGGGGTTTTACCTGGGTGTGATTATACACCAACTTCTTCCACTCCCTGCAGAGTCCCTGAGAGGGATCTGTCACTCACACCCATTGGGCTGTTGGAGTTTCAGATGAGAAAAGAGCTCTGCTCAGCCCTGAAGGAGATGGAGAGCTGCAGCCTCAGGCTGTGCCCACGTCAGCTGAGCTCAGGCATCTCCAGAGCCTCTAAAACACAGCCACTGTAAGACTTTGGTCTTCCTGCAGTGCCCTTGCACTTCTTGTGAGCACAGATTTTCTGCTGATTCCATGAGTAAAGGGCAGTGAAAAGGGGGCTAAACATACTGGCCTTGTCCCTGTTTTAAATGACACTGATTATGGGATGAGCAGAGCTGCTGGGTATCATGCACACTGTGAATTCTGAGGAGAGGTTCTGTGCCATTCTGGGACACTGTTCAGCAGGAGGGGATCTCCATCCTTCCTCATGGGAATGGGGATTTCTGCTCTGAAGCTCTGAGGTGCCAGGCTCAGGTGTTGAAAAAAGGAAAAAGAATGGATTCATGTTCTGAAAACACTAATTCTTCTGCTTTCAGTTTTCCCTCTTCCTCATTTCTTAATAACTGTGAGGATTCATTTAAGCTGAGGCTTAAGCATCCCTAAATACCCAGCCCTGCTGTAGTTTGTGTAAAATGATGGGATTTGGCATCACCCAAGGGAATTCTTGGGGCTGTGGACTGGGGAGGGCAGAAAGGAAGGTGTGAGTTGAACTGGAGATTTTTGGTGCACGATTTTCCCTCCTCCTACCTCAGCCCACCTTGTCCCCTGCCTTGTGCTGCTCTGCGAGCTCGGTGCCACCGGTTTTACCACCAAGGGACAATTGTCCAAGGATGTCCCCGAGGCTGTGAGGCTGCTCAGGGGTGGCTGCTGCCCTGGGCAGGATCTGAGCCCCTGGCTGCCCTGTGTGACTCTCTGGGAGCAGCAGGAGCTGAGATCAGTGCAGCAGCAGCTCAGTGACAGCTGCTGGGAATTCAGGAGTTTGCAGTGTTTATCTTCGCTGCAGGCAGGATGTTAGCAGGTTGTAAATTCAGATTGGGTTTCCTCACAGCTTGGGAGACAAATCCAGATTTTCTGTGTTGTGCAGTTCCATCCTGATTTTATTTATAGATTTTTTTTGGATCCCCCTCTGCTTTTCCTAATCCCTTAAGTAGTGCTATCAAAATTCAGGGCTGGAGGAAGCAGTTTTGCCATGGATCTGTTGGGAGGTTCAGTGACTGACTGTGCCTTGAGCAGGGTTATCCAAACTTCACAGAAATCACCTCTTTTTGCTTTTTAAAAAACCCAATCCTGGCATATCCGACTCCTCATCAGGAGGACTGGTGATGTTAACACAGAGTTAACCACAGATATCAGCCCAAAAACCAAAGAACTCTGTTCCTGGAACATCCCAAAATACACTGGATTTCTTTTATGGGAAAAAAAAAATAAAAAGTCTAAAATGCAGCTGGCAGCATCCACCTCGTGCCTTGCAGCTGAGCTCTCCAGAGCTTCCTAGGGATGTGAAGCACCTATTCCTATTGAAACAGAAGGCAACTGATTCTGCCAAGCCTCAGGGGGTTTCACTTATGTAAGAAACACTTTGAAGATCAGCCCTGGAGCTGTTTTAGATCCCAGGACTCCTCACTGTCAGTGGGGAGAATTTGTTTCATTTTGATGGACATAAAAGTGACCAAAATATTCCATTTTGGAAAAGCTGAGTTTAGTCCAACGTGCCAGAGGAGGTTTCAGAAATACTGAACTCTGCTCCCTGTGCTCAAGAAGCTGAAGCATCCTGCTTTGGAGATTTTTAAAGGGTTTTATTGCTGCATTTTCAAAGTGAAATATTTCCATTTGTTTTGTTTTGACGTGTTATTTTTTCCCAAAGTCATTTCAAATAGACCAACATTGTGGTCTATTGGAAGTGAAAGGAGAAGTGTAAGGAGCAAAGAGCAGGAACTGCATACCTTGAGTTGAGCTGTTCTGACATTTTAAAGGCTGTTTTCTCTCTTTCTACAAAAGTGGTTTCCTGAAGGCTTTTCTGGATATAGCAGAGAAAAGCCTGAAGGAGAGAGGATGCTCTGAGCAGCAAGGTCTTTGCTTTTATTAATGATTCTTGCATGGATGGACTTTGAGTTGGGGACCAAATCTGAAATGCTGCTGTTAGCATTATTTATTTATTTATTTTATTGTTACAGTAGTTTCACGATTATAAACCGCACCTGAATATAAGCCGCACTTCCGGGTAGCTGGGAAGACCACGGGATTTGTCCATATATAAGCCGCACCCGAATATAAGCCGCGTTTTTTTTTTTTTT
>VRYO01002095.1:4047343-4081291 GCA_009812075.1 Sialia sialis | reverse complement strand
AGATGTTCCTGTTGTCCCCAGGTGAGATGTTCTGCTGTCCCCCGCTCCTGCACTTGCCAGGCGCTGGCACTGCTGCTCCCTGTCCCTAGGCCCAGCTCAGCCAGGCTCTGGCTGATCCTGGCAGCTCAGTGAGCCAGGCTTTGGGAGCCCCCCAGCCTTCCTGTGCAGCTCCTTGTCCCTGACACAGCCCACCAGGCAGAGCTCCATCCTGAGTGTGAATTCCTCCAGATGAGAGGGGTGATGCTCCCCAGCTTTAGCACCCATCAGCAAAACCCAGCGTGGGAGAGCTGCTGGGAACACTCAGCACTCTGCCCTCTGTGCACTGCTGCAGGTACAGAGCCCTTCCATGGCCACTGCACTTCTGCAAGATTAAAATTTAAATTCAAATGGGAAGCTATAATTTCAGCTCCTTAAATCATAAGTCACATCTCCAGCTCGGCTGTTGCTGATTCAATTGCCTTTTGGTTGCTGTCTTTAATAGCTGTGCAGTATTATATCTAAATACTGCTGACATTCCTTGTAATTTGAGGATAGGGGAATGGAAGAATTAGATTTTCATCTGCAATTGATCAGGATGCATTAATTAGAAGCATCATTTCTAGGTTTGACATGTTAGGAAGGTGAGGTTCTAAATGGAAATCTTTGTATATAACTTAAAGTTTCAAGTTGAAAATGAAGTATATGCTTGGAAATTGCACATTTGCCATGGGATTGTGTGAGTAAATAAATGCTTTTACTTGGTCTCGAAGCAAATTAAGTAATAACTCCTAGGTAAGCTGCTGGAGAGTCTCTGCAATGTCTTTGAGATGCTGCTTGCTCTGCATGCCAGCAGAATCTTTTAATTCTCCGTCTGAGAGTTTTAAAGAGAGACAGTTATTTTGAGACAAAGCTGAGGCAGAGATTTCCTGTGCTATGAATTAATAATCTCAGAAGTTCCAGTAGGAAAATCTCCTGGTGTTCTCTGGAGCCCTTCAGGGAGGGCTGAGCTGAGCTCCAGGCATGGGCTGGGTCCCACCTGCACATCCAGGCTTGGCTTTAGTCAGGACATAAAGCTGGGCTTAACTTCCAGCATCAGAGCATCACCCTCAAATCAGCGAGCTGCTGCCCTTGGCTTTTGTGCACAATCAGTTTTGTGTTATTTAGTCTTGTGCACATTCAGTTTTGAGCACATTTAGTTTTGTGTGTATTTAGTTTTGGGCACATGTAGCTTTGTGCATATTTAATTTTGAGTGTATTTAGTTTTGTGCACATTTAATTTTGTGTGTATTTAGTTTTGTGTGTATTTAATTTTGTGCACATTTCATTTTGTGCATGTTTAGTTTTTTGTGCACATTTAGTTTTGTGCACATTTAGTTTTGTGCGTAATTAGTTTTTTGTTATTTAGTTTTGTGCACATTTAGCTTTGTGCACATTTAATTTTGGGTGATTTAGTGACACTCCCAGGAGATTGCTCACAATAACATTGGAGGGAAGATTTTGGCTCCCCTTTGGGTTTTGGCTGGTGGGTGCTGGCAGATTTTGGAGCTCTGTATGAGGACAACAATCTCCTTGTGGATGAGCAGAAATAACAAAGAACTCCCCAGCCCCACACTGAGGAAACCTGGACACTTCAGCTCTTTGTCCCCACATTTATTGTCAGCCTACCCACCAACCTTAGGTAAACACTAAATTTATAAATCCTGGGAGGCTGGGTGGGTAAATGCAGGAGTCTGTTGAGTCATTTGGCCTCTGGGTCCTCGGTCCTGGGGTTTATTGAGGGGGTATAACTTACAAATTTTTATGTACAAAGTTGGCACTATTGATTTTAAAAAATGAATATTTAATCACAAGCATCCAACAAGGTCAACAAATCTTTGGCAAGTAATTAAATAGACTTTTCCTTGCTAGCACTCCAACAGCAAGTAAATGAAAATTGGAGTGAAAACATTTGTAGCATGTGTATAGAGTGCATTTGGAAATGTATGGGGCTCAGTTCTTTCTGGCTTAATTCTGATTCATCCGTTGACCTTGTTATGTAAAACTCACTGCCCTTTTTAGAGGGAAAGTTTCAAATTGTGCTTCTGCATATTTATTTCGGAAGTTCAATCTTCTGGGTGCTCATATCCTCATTCCAGTCCTAAGTGCAATCACAACATTGATTTTTCTCACTAAACATAACCCACTTTACCCTGGGATGGAATTTTTTTTTAATGGGCTTTATATAATGGCATGTGTGAAAACCACTCGACTTAATGCCCCCTCCTGCAGTTAATTAACAAAATGGCATTTTTGCCCTGCTCTGCTCCTCTGGCAGTGTTTCTGAGCACTAACCTTGGCCATCCAATGTCCATCCTAATTAGCAGGAGCCCAGGTATTGACTGTGTCAGGCTCCATGGTGGAAAGAGCAATTTGCAGCTGCTGGCAGAGTTGGAATTCTGTTGAAAATCTGAACATGGGAGTCTCATTTTGAGTGTTTTGTCATTTCACAGCCTGGCTCAAGGAGCAGCTGAACAAAGTATAAATTACGAGTTTTCACTTCTCTCCAGTTGCTAAATTGCAATAATGTCCCAAAATACATCCAAACTTCTCCTAAAATACCGATTGCCATAGAAGTGCTGATGGATTTACATAGCTTCAAGATTGGCAGGAGTGTTTTATAAACACTGAAAAGTTTATTTATTGTTCTTTTGTTTGAACTCTTAATATACTGGAAAACTTAATGGGACTTAAAGCTTTAATGAACCTTCAGGAATGGATTTGATTCTTCCTCTGCCTTTCTGTTTTTGCTTCTGAGTAATTCAACTGAAGGCACAAGAGATCCATCAGGCTACTTTTACAAGAGCAAGACAGGATTCTTTAAAGCTCTGTGGTGTTTCATGTTACAAATGAGAAAATTAATCATTTATGCTTTTATACTGAGAAGGAAAAAAAAAAACCTAATACTTTAAATTAATTGTTGTGTTGAAAAGCTGCAAGAAGACAGGTACTCTCAGTCATTCCTCATGACAGCTCTTGAGTGTTTTATTGGCTGAAGATGCAAAAAGACAAGATTTTTAAAGATCCTTGGGTGCCCAGCCCTCATAAATGTCAAGAAGATACCAGTGTCTTGCTAGATGATGATTTCTGCTCAGTAACTAACATTCTGTGTTGCATAAATGTTCTAGAAAAGGGTGATTTGGGGTTGAGCTGTGGTGAGCTGGGGTGGTGATTGGAGTCAGGAATCATTTTTCTCTTCTTCCTCTGAGGAACCCAAACCACTGCTAGGAACTGCTCAGTGGCATCTTCCTCCCCACATCCTCAACCTCCTGTGGGGTGAGAAGGGCTGCCTGGCTCGTCATCCTCCCCATCCCTGCTGCTGCTGATCCAGCTGAGCAGCAGCAGTTCAACATCCTGCACCCAAACAACACCTTGGCTGGGAATTCCTTGTACAAGTGCTCTTTAATTAGCAAGTGTTCTGTAATTAACCTTCCACGCAGTTGTTGCTGATGCTATTAGCTTCACTGGATAAACACAGTTAACTTTTCCACAGGGCATAGCAACTGAGAGTGCATCTCTGGGTTACAGTCTTGTCTTAACCACCAGCTGTGTTCCCTCCAGGCTGGAGATTTCAAACAGAAATTTCCTTGGGAATCTGTAGGAAGGAGGAAATTGTCAGGCAGAGGAGCAACAACCTGTCCTCTGATATCTAGAACTTCATCTGGAATAAAAATGGGTTTTTAAAAATCCTCCAGTGGAGCATTCCTCTGTGCAGTGGCGAGGCACAATTTTGTCTTGATACAAACTGTCCAAGTATTTTGTGCTGGGACAAGCTTCTCTTTGGGAAAAAAATACTGTCTGAAAAGAGAAAAGAACCTTGAGTGCAGGTTTTCCTGCAGGTTCAGTTCGACTCCTCACTAAACATATGGAGGTGTCTTAGGCTATAGGACAGGATGTGATCAAAGGTTTCTGTTCTGTCACCATCTGTTGAGGGTGGGGCAGTGATCCTGATCTCTGTGGGAGATATTCTGCTAATGGGCCATCCATTGAAACCAGGTGGGGCAGAGTTGTTTATTTCCAAAGGGAACATCTCCTGCTAATGGGCCATCCATTGAAACCAGCTGGGGCAGTGTTCTTTATTTCCAAAGGGGACATCTCCTGTTCATGGCCATATTTTATAAACCAGCTGGGCCAGTGTTCTTTATCTTTTCACAACCCATCCTTCCTGCAGGGAGTTCTCTTCTGCTCATGGCCATTGAGTCCCACTGTGGCACTGATAAAATTACTGCATCCCATGGGGAGATGCTCCAGCCAGGGGGAAGAGCCCTCACCAAGATAAAACCAGGGGTTTTGGGACACTAAGGCAGCTCTTGTTCCCCTGGACTCCAGAGGAAAATCGGACTTCTCCACATCATCACTGGATCTCCAGAGGGAAACTGCCCCTTGTCCAGGAGCACTGCTCCAACTGAAGCACATCTGTCACTGCAGGAGGATGCAGCCACCATTGAATGGCACTGCTGCCAACACCCTGACTGACTGACGGCTGTCAGCTTGGATTCTGACTCTGGCAGGGTTTGGAGTTTGTTCTTTGTAGTACTGTATTTCTATTTTAATTTCCCTAGTAAAGAACTGTTATTCCTATTCCCATCTCTTTGCCTGAGAGCCCCTTGATTTCAAAACTCTAATAATTTGGAGGAAGGGTGTTTACATTCTCCATTTCAAAAAGAAGCTCCTGCCTTTTTAGCAGACACCTGTCCTCCAAACTAAGACAAAAGGCCTTGTCAAAAATTGTGATGTACCATAGGTCTGCATTCATGATTTTCTGCTGGATTAGAAGTACATCTAAAACCTACCTCAAAACTGCTGAGATTGCCGTGCCTGAGCTGCATTCTGAGATCCCAGAGTGACGTTTGTAAACGTTTCCCAATTGCTGTTTCCAGGGCCAAGGTGAAGAAAGGAGTGACCATCCTGGCTGCAAGGAGCAGCGACCCCCGGCAGTGGGAGGTGAAGCAGGAGGTGGGCAATGGAGGGAAGCACTCCACCACCACAGTTCTGTGCCAGAGGATAGCCCCAGGCTCAAGGAACAGGTATGAAACTCATCTTCTTGCACATTAAACGCATTTCTGTCAAGGCTCATATTAGCAGTGCTCACAGCTATTAAAGCTGGAGCCTGGAAATCTGGAGGCACTCAGGTTAGCTGTGCTACCATCTGCTGATCTGTAATGGGCAATAAAACCCTTCAATTCAAACCAAAAAAAGCATAGAACAGACCTACATTGGGGCTGGGGGTGGTGTCATTTTGGCAGCAATGTGAATATTCCTAATTTCAAAGGGTTTAGCGAACCTTTAATTTTTTTGGCTTGATAGTTTTGACCTTGTTTCTCTGAACATATCACCGCCTCTGTGGCTGGCTCAGTGAGCAGGCAGTGAATTCTTCAGAGTGCGCCACTGCCCAGGGAAATTCAGTGTGAAATCAGAATAATCCCCTTTGGCAAACAGCTGGTTCCTCCAGAACTGCAGGTTCCTCTGCCTGCTGGGTGACTGAAGAGCAAAGCCCTGTGGGGAGCACTGGGATGAACTGGGCTGCCAGTGCCCCCCAGTTTGGTGTGATTTAGGGACTGGGATGAACTGGGCTGCCAGTGCCTCTTGTTTGTTGTGATTTAGGGACTGATCTGGCTAAAGCAGGGCTTTCTCCATAATTAGGGTTGTCTTCCATGGCACACGGTGAAGTTGTGTGTTTTCAGTGGAAATCACTTTGCTTTTCCCAGTATGACAATGAATTCTCACAGTGCTGCTGTACATCGGTCCCTGCAGAGGATTTCCCACTGCACAGATCCCAACGAGGCTCTGTGATTATTGTTGGCCACAAACCTGCTCCTGGAAGAGCATCACGTGCTGGGCTGGTTATTGCTCTGTGCTGCACCTTCAGGCACAGAGATCCGAGCAGATTTTAACTTCTGTATTTTCACAAAGGTGTGAAGTGTAGAAATTCCTCTTGCCATGAGCAGCTCCTGATGAGCTGATTGTCTGAGTCCCTTGGTGAGGGATCTCTCCCTGTCCTTATCTCCACCCTGAGCCTTCCATTCTGCTTTTTTCCTCCCTGTCCAGCTGAGCAGGGCAGAGATGGAGCTGCTTTAGTGGGCACCTGGCATCCAACCAGGGTCAGCCCACCTCAGGAGCGGGGAAGGGAAAGGAGAAATGCATCATTTGGGGCTGCCAGGAGTGAAAACTAAACCAGTTTGAAAGGGAGGATGCAGCTTTGGAGCAGCATGCGTCTCTGAGCAGATTTGCAACTGCAGAACTATAATAGTCAGGTTATCAAACCCCAAATTAAATCCCCTCCATCCAATTTGCATGAAGTCTAATTAACTCATAAAAATATTTTTGGCACTAATTATGCAAATAAAACTCAATGTTTTAATTAATGCCTCTCTCATTTGTGCATGTAAATAGTTGCTGTCTCCTGAAATTGTGATGAGTCTTGGTTTGAGTGAAATGTTTGTGCACGGGGAGGAGCTGGTGGGGGAACCTGAGGGAAAGCACTTGGTGGGCATTGCTGAGATTCTGGAGTCCCTTGGAGACTCAATTAAAATACAGCAATTTCACAATTATAAGCCGCACCTGATTATAAGTCGCACATCCGGGTAGAGCATGGGCTGTGTCCATATATAAGCCGTACCCAAATATAAGACGCATTTTTTTTTTTTTAAAGCAAGGATCCATGTGTGACAAAGTAACGAGTTAGTAACAGAATGGCGCCAGCGCGGGGTTTGGTGTCAGGTGCTCAAGTTGCAAACAGTTTTCATCGACCAGCCAAGCCTTTAAAGGCAGCCCCAGGCACCCTCCCCGGCCGGCTCTCACTTCTGGGTTGGCATTTCACTGGGATTTGTTCATAAATAAGCCGCACCTGATGATTAGCCGCACTGCTGGGGTAGGCTGGATTCTTCAATGAAAAAGGTGTGGCTTAGAATTGTGAAATTACTGTACTCCTTTTTCTGCCCAGCTTTTCCTCTCTTGCCCATTTCTCTGTCATTAGTACGTGGGTATAATTACTCTGTAAACACTTCGAGAGAAGCAGTTTGAGTCTGACTGCAACAGCAGCTAATACATCTTTCACATTATATAAATAATAGAACACAAGAGATATTTTAGATAGATCACATCAGTAATTGTTTACCATTACCTTTTGAGAATTTAAGTGGGTCATACTTCTTTACTTTTTTAAGAAATACTTTGTGGTGCTAAAGCCAAGAGCCAGAGCTTAGCTTAAAATTATTCCACAAGGCTTTGCAACTATGGCAAGTGAGTGCAAACAGCTTGAAATCAGCAATGTTTGTGTGCCTCATAATGCAGTTTCTGCTGAGATTCAAGTAGCTATTGATGAGGATAACAACAGTGTTGATTAGTGAAAACAAGGCTCAGGCAACTGCTTGACTGCTTGTTTTCCTTTGCTGTTTCTGCTTCTGGAGGTTTGATGTGTGTGCTTGGGGTAGACAAAAGGATATTTTTGGTCACCAGTTCCATCCCTCAGTGTTGCCTCTGTTTGGTTCCAGCCTAAGTAAGGCTGGTGTGGTGATTGCTGAGGTGCCACACTCACCTGAGAGCAGCCTTGGTGGAAAGGCTCCTGGTTTTAGTGTAGGAGCAAGGAGAGTTCAGGGAATTTCTTGGTTTTAGTGTAGGTGCAAGGAGGGTTCAGGGAATTTCTTGTTTTTTGTGTAGGAGCAAGGAGGGTTCAGGGAATTTCTTAGACTGGCTTCTGTGCCAAAGCCAAAGCAGCAGAGCATCCTAAACTGAGTATCAGGAGCTTAGAACTGAGTCTGAACCAGGGCTAACTCCTCGTGCTCCTGCCAGCCTGGGGGTGTCCTGAACAAGCTGCCCTCAGTCTGCTCCCAGGCTGACATTTGTGGCACTTTGTTTGTGGGGTCTGGAGTCCAGATCCCTGTCAGCAGGGCACAGAAACTGTGTGGGGAGAGCAGAGATTTGGGAAAACTGCCCTGCTGGAAAGCTGCTGGGATGTAGCACCTGAGCCTTTGGAGAGGGCTTGGCTTAGGAGCAGGCTGGGGAGGAGTGCTCCAGATGTTGTGCTGATGTTTGAGCCTTGTCACAGCCACCCCCTGCCTGTCCCCACGTTCTGCTGGGCTGGGGCTGTGCTGTGTGCTGTGTTCTGTGTGGATTTGGGGTTTTTAGCACTGTCTGGCCATGGCTGCATGCACATGGAGACAGTGCTGGTGTTCCCAGGGCTGTGCTGTGTTCTGTGTGGATTTGGGGTTTTTAGCACTGTCTGGCTGGTGTTCCCAGGGCTCTGCTGTGTTCTGTGTGGATTTGGGGTTTTTAGCACAGTCTGGCTGGTGTTCCCAGGGCTGTGCTGTGTTCTGTGTGGATTTGGGGTTTTTAGCACAGTCTGGCTGGTGTTCCCAGGGCTCTGCTGTGTGCTGTGTGCTGTGTTCTCTGTTCTGTGTTCTGTGTGGATTTGGTGTTTTTAGAACAGTCTGGCTGGTGTTGCCAGGGCTGTGCTGTGTTCTGTGTGGATTTGGGGTTTTTAGCACTGTCTGGCTGGTGCTCCCAGGCTGTGTTCTGTATCAACAGCACGTGCAGGAAAGCAGCAAAGCCTCTGCAGTTCTGTGCAGATCCCTGCTCTGTCTGGCAGCACCATATGCTGCCAAGGGATGTCAGTGAAATAAACCCCCTCGTGATGGGAAAACAAAAGTAAAGTGTGTGTGTGTGTACAACATGAGTGGGGCTTGGAGAAGTGAGAGCCATGTGGAGTGTGTGCCTATGGCAGAACACAGGCAGCCTGTGCCCAGGGTGTGACAGGCAGCAGCAGTCACACAGCACGAGCAGGGAAGATGTTATTAATGATTTCAGAATCTGGGTCACGCTGCCCTGGCAGTTCTGGGTCAGAGGGGTTTGCAGAGCTCAGCAGAGTGGCAGTGGTGCCTGCTGATCTCAAAACCTCAGGCAGAGAGCAGGGTTCTCACAAGGATTCAGAGGTTTAGTGTTCGTGGGTCGGGATTTTTGCATCATTTTGGCTGAGAAGTGAGGCAGGAGCAGAGATGGCACCAGTGCTGTAGGTGCTTGAAATTTGTACAGGTCTGCAGGAAATCCCATCTGTGTCTGCAGGGACTGAGCTGTACAAACTGGAGACACTTTGGGAGGAAGCCACCAGGAATGATGACTTACACCATTAAACCCTGAAACAGAAACAATTTCCATTCATTTAGGAGAAATTCACATATGAGCAGGCATTATATATAGATATAGGAACAAAAGGAGAGCTCAGGAGAATCTCCATTCCTCCTTGGATGTGGGGGAAATGTGGTGATGAAGGATGAGGAAAAGGCTGAGGTATTAAATGCCCTCAGCTGAGCAGAATGAAGCCTCCACAATTCAAAGGAAAATTGGAAGAAGAGCCTGGAGGCGTTGGTTGGCAGCTGTGTGCTCAGGCAGGGCAAGAGGAGATGCCTCAAACTGCCCCATGGGAGGTTTAGGTTGGAGATGAGGAAAGAATTCAGCACTGCAAGGCTTGTCCAGCACTGGGACAGGCTGCCCAGGGAAGGTGTCCCTCGAGTCTGTGACAGTGTTTGGATTGGTGCTTGGGGATGTGCTTTGATGATGGACTTGGCAGTGCTGGCTGCATGGTTGGACTCAGACACTTTAATTAAAAGTCTTCCAGCCTCAACAAGTCCACAATTCTGGCCCTTTATTTGAAGCATTGTGCCCATTTCAGAGCAGATTTTTAGGCTGCTGGAAAATGCCTGGTGTAGCCCTGGGAGCTCCCAGCCTGAGTCATTCTTGTGCTGAGCATCTGTGTGCTTCCACATGGAAGTGTGTGTGTGGCTGTCCATAACTGCACCAGGACTCACAGCTGAGCCTTCACCTGCTGCTCTAGCCATCCTTTTATCCATCCTTCCCTTCCTTGCTTTATCCATCCCTTCCTGTTTTATCCATCCTTCTCTTCCCTGCTTTATTCATCCTTCCCTTCCCTACTTTATCCATCCTTCACCTGCTGCTTTATCCATCCTTTTGTCCATCCTTCCCTGCTTTATCCATCCTTCCCTCCCTGTTTTATCCATCCATCTCCTCCCTGCTTTATCCACCATTCCCTGCTTTATTCATCCTTCCTTTCCCTGCTTTATCCATCCTTTCCTGCTTTATCCATCCATCCCCTCCCTGCTTTATCCATCCTTCCCCTGTTTTATTCATCCTTCCCCTCCCTGCTTTATCCATCCTTTCCTGCTTTATCCATCCTTTCCTGCTTTATCCATCCTTCCCTTCCCTGCTTTATCCATCCTTCCCCTGCTTTATTCATCCTCCCCTCTCTGATTTCTCATCTGCTTTCCCAGCTAGCCCCTTTTCCCTGCTCTCCTTGCCCTGGGAGGTGTCTCTGCCTGCTCCAGGTCAGAGATGTCCCCAGTGTGCAGGGAGGTGCCAGGGACACTCTGCACATCTGCACACGGGGATGAGGCTCAGCCAGCTGTGCCGTGCAAAAATTCCTTTGTAGGGCACACAAGGTGCCTTCCCTAAGGAGCTTCCATCTGGCTCCTGGTGCTGCTCTGAATGTCAGAGTGTTCAGGAGCCCTGATGGGAGGGAGCAGCAGGGATGTGTGTGTCTCTGGAATAGCTGCTGCACAGGGATCTGCTGGCTCTGCCTGCTGCAGTGTCTCACAGCTCCCCTGGCAGGGAAGATTTGTGTCCTGGAGCTCCCTGAGGCACCAGGACAGCTTGTTGAACCTTGTGCATGCTGAGGGTAAACCCAGCCCTCCCTGGCCTTGTGGAGAAGTGAATTCCATGGTGGACAAGGAGCCTCACAGAGCCTGAAGGACCCTTTCCTCTCCCTAGTCCCACTAATGCAGGTTCAGAAAGACACAGTTTGAGATAACTGGAGCAATTGTCATGGCAACAACTCAGGTCTGAGTGGTTTTCCTGCAGCAGCTGCCCCTGTGCAGCCCCAGCCTGGCCCTGCCAAGCCCAGCAGCACCGGCAGAGCAGAGACCAAAATGGAACAGACACAAAAAAATTGAACAGGCACACAAAATTGAACAGACACAAAAAATTTAACAGGCACACAAAATTGAACAGGCACAAAAACTTGAACAGGCACACAGAATTGAACAGATACAAAAAATTGAACAGGCACACAGAATTGAACAGACACGAAAAACTGAACAGGCACACAAAATTGAACAGGCACAAGAACTTGAACAGACACAAGAACTTGAACAGGCACACAAAATTGAACAGGCACACAAAATTGAACAGGCACAAAATCTTGAACAGGCACACAGAATTGAACAGATACAAAAAATTGAACAGGCACACAAAATTGAACAGACACAAAAAACTGAACAGGCACACAAAATTGAACAGGCACAAAAACTTGAGCATCCAGCACTGTGTTCCCCTGCTCAGCAGCTGAACCCCCTCCTTTCCAGCATCCTGATCAGAAAACAAGCTGCCTCTGCATGAGGGATGGGCAGGATAATGACTGCACAGGATTTCCTTCCTGATCAGGTCTCACAATGCTCTCCTGGGGGAAATTCAAAGCAGGGAGTGATAATCTCACCAAGGTTTTTAAGGGCAGCTGTTAAGTGCTGCTAAAAGGAGTTTTCTTGTTGGATTTCAGCACAACCACTGTTAGACTCAGTCCTGAGCATTACTACAATAATCTTCATACAGAACTGAAAATAGTATTAGCCAAGGAGTAAGGCATGCCCAGGAGTTTTTTATCTAAGAGAAGAAATTAATTAGTAGAGATGAGATAAGAAAATGCACTAAGGAGATCTGTCCATGATCTCTACAGAACTTTCAGTTGCAATAATTGTTCTTTTTAATCTGCTTTGGAGCTCCTGGGTCTGTTGGGAAGCAGAAGGGCTGAAGTTCCAGGAGAAGGGGCATATTCCTTGCCCAAATGAGAGCATCAAATGTGTTTTGTGTACTTTGGAAAAGCTTTTTGCATGTTTATCAAAACCAAGTGCTGGAGGCTGAGTCCATGCCTGCTGGTGCTTTCCAGGCAGGTTGGATGCATTGTTTTATTTCATTCTGATGTGACCAGAGCAGAGCCCACACAAACAGGATGGATGTGCAGTCATGGAATAATGGGACACATCCATCGGGATTGACAGACAGCTCAATAATAACTGCAACTCCTGATGCTCAGGTCACAGTATTTCCTGACTCCCTGGCAGGGGAATCATTTCTCAGAGTGACTTGCAAACACTCAGCTCTCTCTGAGGCTAGGGGAGGATTCTGAAGCTCTCCTGGAATATTCAGGAGGAACATCCCATGGCAAATCCTGCCCCCACTGCTCCTCCAGCAATCCCCAGAGCCTGCTACTCCAACAAACCAGAATTCACAGTGGAATTACCCACCAGCATCTTCTCCATTCCTGGGCTGACACTTCTGCTCCTTCCCTCCTTGCACTTTAAATCTGCTTTGGGGCAAGGTCAGCTCTTCTTTTGGATGGTTTAGCAGCCGTTGTGGTGGAGCCTTCCTCGTGATTTGGAGGCAGTGGGAGATAAGAGACAAAAGATGCAGGGTTGGGGAGGAGGAATTTGTGTGTAAGTTTTTTTTCTCAGCCTGCCTTTGAAGCAGAAACATCTGCTGAGAGCCACAAACAGCTGAGTTCAGCAATCCCCCATCAGGCTGCCAAGCAGCTCTGCTTTCCTCTGGAACTCTCACAGCAGAGGAAATAAATCAGTCAGGCAATAAAGAATGGAGAAAATTTAGGAAAAAGTGCCAAAAGCCAAACCTTTCAAGAATAAAGTGAATAAGAACTTTGTTAGTATTCGGTGAAGCAAATTGAAATATGTTTCTTACACATGTAAGCCCTCTGTGCCATTGCTGCTTGAGGAATTCTGAAATAACAAAACTCCTCTGAGATTGAGACATTTAAAACTGTTGAGACCTCTAGAAAGCTGGCCACAATATCATAAAAGATAATTAGATTATTTTAAATATTTTTCCATCTCATATCTCTGTGAGATCAGTCACAGCCGACCAGCTAACAGTGCTGAAGTACCAGCATTTATCAGAAACCTTTCCATTCCTTACACAAAATATAATCTATTAGACAGCTGAACCATTTGTTTCTGCACTGGCTTACTGAGATTTACTCTTCCAATCAAAGTTACTTTGCTTTGATGTGTTACTGCCTATTTAAAGCACAGACAAAACCACTATTTCTTTTGTTATCTAATAACAGGGGCTGCTCTCTGAAACAGGTGGAAAATCTTTACATAAAGGCTGAGTCCTTTTGTAAATCAAATTGAGCAAGGATGGTTAGCAAAGCAGGAAAGGGTGGATTTGGGGATGGTCCCCAGTGCAGCGGGGTGTCCCTGCTGTCCCCAGTGCTGTCCCTGCTGTCCCCAGTGCTGTCCCTGCTGTCCCCAGGGCTGTCCTTGCAGTTCCCAGTGCTGTCCCTACTGTCTCCAATGCTGTCCTTGCTGTCCCCAGTGCTGTCCCCAGGGCTGTCCCTGCTGTCCCCAGGGCTGCCTGTGCTGTTGCTGCAGATCCTGCCCTTCATCTCCAGTGTCCCTGTGGAATCCAGTGAGCTCCTTGAGAGCTGTGCTGAGGGATGCTCAGCCCCAGCACAGTTTGAGGAATTTTTGAGCTGCACTGAGGGATGCTCTCCCCCAGCACAGTTTGAGGAATTTTTGAGCTCTCAGCTGGGGTTGATGCATCAGCCCAGGTGTGTTTGCTCCTCACATCTCAGGTGTGGGACACCCTGCTCCTCTCCATTTGTGCAAAAGGTGCAGGGAGCTGCTGGGCTCTCGTCCTGCTCTCTCCAGGATGGTTTTCAGTGTCCCCTGCACCCCTGCCTGCTGTCCCTCTTTACCTGCACACACTCCAGCAGGGTCCCAGCATGTGGGACACCATAAAAATCCCATCCCCCACCTGGCTAACTCTTCTGTGAATTCCTGAGTGGATCCTTTGCAGGCTGGCACAGAATTTGTTTCACAGGGGGAGCAGCCCCACAGGCAGTCTCAGGCTGCAGAAGCAGCAGCGTGATTGCTCTGTGAGCAAACACAGCAGTTCCTGCAATTCCAGCTGCACAGAGCAAAGCCCAGCACAGCCATGGCTTGTCCCATCCTCTGAGGATGGATTCCATCAGCTCCCCTGCACGTTTCACACAGTGAAGCAGGGGTGACACGTGGCTTTTACAAGCTCAGGAAGTAAAACATCCCTGCTGTGAGTGAAAAAACAACTCCTATGGGTTAAAGAGCTGTCTTGGACCAGAGGTCACTGCAGTCCTGCCACAACTCACACCTGAGAGAGGAGTTACTCTGCTGACTTCTGGAAGTCATCATTTACAAATCATCGTTTATCTGCGGCTCAGGCTGCAGGGACCCCTTGGGGATGTCACCTCGTGGGAATGACAGAAGATCTTGGGTTTTTTCACTGTCACTTCGTGGTGAATACCAGCAAATACTGACATTTTAAAAGGCAGCCTTTTATTTCCAGAGCTGTGCAGCCCCAGTCCCTGAAGTGTAAATCAGTGTTGGGTTTGTCTTGCTCTGTGTCAAGGGCTTGTACAAATCATCTGCTCTGAGTTGAGCTTTGTTCATCAGCTGCTGCCTTGGAGGGCACATGGGAAGTGTTTGGAGGATTCCCTGCATCTCCTGAAGGCTTAACAAGGTAGAGCCTGGCTGCTCTTTGGAAAGGTGCTGAATGTCTGAATTCCACCAAAAAAAAAAAAAAAAAAAAAAAAAAAAAAAAAAAAAAGTCAAATCCTGGCTAAATAAGTCCCTGGACTCCATTTCTTGGAGTAGATGTTCTGGAGAGTTAATATCTGCACATCCTGTGTAGTGCTTTAAAATAAGGAATGAAAATGAAATGGGAGTGGCAGTATTATACAAATTTGCTAATGTTTTTTTGATGCAATTTTTTCCTTAAGCAAGGAAATTCAATCCTTTTTCTTGGAATAATCTATGATGAGTCCCTATTCCTTTAAAAGCTCAGGATGAGGAATGTCAAGGACTAATTTAAATCAGTCCCCATCCACTGAGACAGCACAGAGGGGTTTGTCCCATGGTCATTCACAAAAAACTCTCCAACTTTGCTGTTCCTCCATTCCCAGCATGCCAGTAATTCCATGAAGTGAGTTTATAGAGGAAAACTGAGATGTTTGTTGTGGAGAGGCTTTTGGATCAATCAGTGCTGGATTCCTGGTGGCTTGCCAGGAAGTTCAGCCCCAGTGAAGTTTCCAGGGAAGAAACCTTGGGATTGAAGCAAATGGCAAAATTTCCTTTGCAGACTGAATTTCAGCCCAAGTTTAGAATACATTTTGACTCTTTTCTCGTTTCTCCTCTCTGAAAACCAGGTGATCTATTTTCTATCCAGGGCTCTGACGGCTTTCACAGCCCCCTCCCATGTGTACACCCTCACACATGCTGGTAATTATTCCAAAAAGGACTTTGAAGCAGCACCCCATTGATTTTTGGTTCCCATGCTGCAGATTAATGGACTGGGCACGCACTCTTTGTAATCACACTGGGAGAAATTCAATAATGACTCTGCCAGAGTACTCAGGTGACCTCAGACACTGAATTCATCCCTATTGCAACTATTTTTAACAAGACTGGCATGTTTAGCAGTGCCATCAGATGCCTTGGAAAGCAGGGTGTCCTGTCAACCAGAGCATCACTGATGGGAAAGTCAATGTTTGCATCTGCTCTCCTGGCCAGAGTGGCTTGGAATTCATGCCCTGGGATGTCCTGAGCCACAGAGATTTGTGCCGTGGATGATGTGCGTGCTGCACTCCCCTGGAACAAGGATTCAGCCAAATCAGAGCCACCAACAATCCCCAGAGGAGCAGGATCTGTCTGCTCCGTTTAGCAATTGTTCACTCGGCTTGGGAGATTTTAATTGCGTGTGATGATCATTTCCTGTGGCTGAGGAGGTGCAGGAGCATGGGGAGCCTCTCCACTTGGAGATGCTCTTTGTCAATTTTTATCTTGAGCAATGCCCAGAGATTGGATGAGCCTGCTGAGGAATATTGAGAAGCTGGGTCTGTTCCTTGCTGTGCAGCTCTGGCTGGCTGGTTGTGTGCACTTCCACAGCTTGGGTGCCTGCTGTGATTTCCTCAGCAGCTCTGAAACTCCTGGACATCATAAACACTGTCTGAATGCAGGCTACATTCCCAACAGAGCTCCTGGAAAAGTTAAGCTGTGTGAAAAACACGGTGTGCTGTCCTGGGAGAATTAAAAGCTTTAATAAAAAGACAAACATAAAGCAAAGGGTTAAAACCTGGGTGCTTGGCTTGCTGCTTTGGGAATGCTTTTTAAAATACACTTTACAATACATCAACTTGTTGCATATTTATAGTTTTTAAGTATAATTAAATGCTTTTTGAGATCTGTTTAGTATGGTTACTCTTTGAGTTTGCTTTCTTAGAGCATGCGTGTTTCTTGGCTTGTGGTTTGGTTTTTTTTATATTTATTTTTTTTAATTTGCTTGGTGGTTTTGTTTTTTTGTTGCTGGTGAGCGTTGATAATTGTTGTATTAGCTGCAGGGTTTTTATTACATGTTTATGGGCTGTTATTTTAGTTAAGTGAGCAGTTTAAGCACACTATTTCTAAAAAACTGAAGTTTAACTTTTATTATTAACAAATATTTATATAAAAATGCTATTTCAACATTATCCATATAGCATTTATCTCAATACTTGCAAAGAGCCAACAACACGTCCTGCTGGAAATGCCACAGTGAATGCAGAGGACTGGTTCACTCAGAATTGGCTCAAATTCAGCTTTTTTGCACCCAGAACCCCTAGGAAGGGGAGTGTTGCCACGTTCTGAAATCAAAGCCCTGGTAATTGTTTGGACAGGCAGCCTGTCCCGTTCTCCTCAGGATTGCTGAGCTGAGCTGGAACACAGAATTATCCAACGTGATGTAATTGCCACGTCCCTCAGTGATGCAGATCAGCGATTTCTTGTGGCTCTCTGTGGATCTCACATTAATTCATGGTGTGGGTTTATCAAACAAAAACCCCACAAGATACCAGAACAGAGTCACTGAGAGCAAACCCAGCACACTCGAGGCCAAGTGATTTTACGTGTGGTGCATAAACTGGCTCTGATTTTTAAATGCTGGAAAAGTAAAATTCCTCAGCACCATCTGCTCCCAGAGGATTCCTCATTTCCCTGCCTCTGCTTTGACTCCAGCAAGAGATTCTGAAGAGATGTGTCTGTAATGGAGCTGAGCCCCAGCTATGAGGACAGAAGGAAATAACCAGGTTTTGAACGTGGAGCCTGATTCAGCCTTCAGGGCAGCGTGGGGAGGAATGTCAATTTAACATTTCTGTGTTTGTGGGAATAAATTCTTTAATTTGGGTCATGCACTGGAACCATGGATGTGCATGAGCCAAGAATCTTTCCAGGCCTGGAGTCTGGGCAGAGTTGAGATGCTTTAACCACCAAAGCACAGTCAAAAATTTCTATTTCTATTTCTATTTCTATTTCTATTTCTATTTCTATTTCTATTTCTATTTCTATTTCTATTTCTTTCTTTTTATTTTTATTTTTATTTATTTTTATTATTTTTATTTCTATTTTTATTTCTATTTTTATTTCTATTTTTATTTTTGTTTTTTTATTTTTATTTTTTTAATTTTTATTTTAATATTTATTTATTTATTTATTTATTTTATTCATTTTTATTTGCCATCTTTCCTGTGTGTTTCTCAGTTCCCTGTGTACATGTGAGACACAGAGCAGAGTTTCAGTGGCACTCTCAAGATGAACCCCAGCACTGACTGAAGTATTTATCAGGCTCTATTTTAGCTGTTCCTGCCTTCTGGAAAATTATTCACAAATACACAAGCATGACTTCATTTTGCCAGGAAACAAGACCATTAATCCTGCCTGCTTTGAAGCCACATCTTTTGTGGACTGTGGTGGGTAACTTATCTGTTCAGATTACTGAGATTGTTGGAGACTTCATCCCTTTGTAATGTTAATGACTGCTGAGTAGCTCAGCCCTGCATGAGAATTTTTTCTTACATTTAAAACTATTTTTCTTTTCCATCTTACATTTTTTCTTATATTTTCTTATGCTTGTGCTTAGTTCTAAATTCTTGCAATTCTTATTTTATTATGTATTTAATTTTTTTTCAATAATAAATCCTCTCAGAGGAGGATTTGGTTTCTAAGGAGTTAATTGCTGCGTGCTCTTTTACTCATGAGCCAATTGAATCAGATAATTTGCTGTTTCCTGAGTAATGTCAGAGAGTGTACAGAAAGATCTTTTGTTCCACTGAAGATGTTAAAGAGGGTTTGAGGATCCCTTTCTCTGCAAATCCTTTACATGAAAGATTTACAGTATGTACGCTCCAAGATTTGGAAATGCTGCTATTTAAGCGTCTACACATGTAATTAGTCACTAATTGTTATCAGCTCCTCCTCTCTTTAGCTTTTTTATTAGACCTGTTCCAGATAGGCTGAAATCAGATTCAGCAAAGTGTGAAAACCCTCGAGTCTCAGAGCTGCTGCTGGATTTTCACCTTGAGCAGGGGAAGATGGAATTTTCCGAGGCACTGCCCTGCTGAGGTTGATGCCCTGAAACTCAAGAGCTTTCAGCTGATCTACCTATCTTACAATACAAGCCTTCTTCCCATCCCTAATTAACTAACCAAAAATTTAAAAATAACAACCAAAACTACATCAGCTGATGGTAGCCCAGGTCTGGTGTGTGCTGCCTCGGGGAGCAGAGCTCCTCCTGTCACACACACAGCACAGCTGTGGCCCTCGGGTCACTGCTGTTTGGGGTCACCGCTGCTTTTCTTACCAGACACTGGCAGCCAAAATCCCGGTGAGACACCCTGGGGAGAGAGGAGGATCAGAGGGGAGTGTGAGGGATGAAGGGCAAGGAGCAGCTCTGCAGCACGGCTGATGGGGTGGTTGTGGGATCAGGGTTATGGGGGGATGGAATCAGGGTTATGAAATAATGATGGGATCAGGGTTATGGAGTGATGGCATCAGGGACAAGGAGCAGCTCTGGAGCACTGGTGATGGGGTGGTTGTGCGATCAGGGTTATGGGGTGATCACTGGGATCATGGTTATGGGGTGATGATGGGATCATGGTTATGGGGTGGAGATGGGATCGTGGTTATGGAGTTAGTTATTATGGGACCATGGTTATGGGGTGATCACTGGGATCATGGTCATAGGGTGATGGGATCATGGTCATGGGGTGATGATGTGATCATAGTTATGGGGTGATGATGTGATCATAGTTATGGGATGATGGGACCATGGTCATGGGATGGAGATGGGATCATGGTTATGGAGTTAGTTATTATGGGACCATGGTCATGGGGTGATGATGGGATCATGGTTATGAAATAATGATGGGATCATGGTCATGGGGTGATGCGACCATGGTCATGGGGTGATGATGGGATCATAGTTATGGGGTGATGGGACCATGGTCATGGGGTGGTGATGGGATCATGGTTATGAAATAATGATGGGATCATGGTCATGCAGTGATGGGATCATGGTCATGGGCTGATGATGTGATGAATGCCCAGGAGCAGCCCTGGCTGTGCAGCTCCCAGGAGCCCTGGCCCGTGTTCCTCACCCTGCTCTGAGCACTGAGTGCAGAGCTGGGCACTCACACCCTGGGTTTTTCCAGGGCTCAGAGGCTGAGCAGGTTTGCCCTGAGCCGTGCACGGCTCAGCAGAGCTGTGTCCCTTGTCTCAGCAGGCAGGAGCTGGAGATAAACAAGAAGCAGGGGCTAATCAGCTGGGTCACCAAGTGGTCAGGCTGGGCACAGGGGACTCTGAGTAGGATGGAAGTGAGGACACCAAACCTCTCCCGAGCCTTTAAAAGTTTTCTGTCTCTCATTAAAATCAAGTGGTGATGATTTGGGCATTTTGGTTTCTATCTTCCACATCTCTGTATTTCTCTTTTTAAAATCTTAATGCTGACTCCAATAGCCAAAACATCTCAGTTATTGTCAGACTCCAAGGAGCTCAGTGATAATAATCCTCTACAGGGAAAAAGACAGTTTAAGTGAAAAGAAGAGATTATTAGATGCAGGAAAGATATGTCAACAGTCATTCTCTCTTTGCTAAGTAGTTGTAACTTACATTTTAAAAGAAAGCATTGAAATGACTGCTCTTCAAAGGGAATTCAAAAGGATAATTGTTCTTTTTCTAAGGAAAGTCACATTTCTCCTGGGGCTAATGCCATAAGGTTTTTTCTTTGTACTGAAAACAGCAGAGTGCTAAACAAAGACTAAAGATGGAAGTTATTAGAGGGAGATCTATGCACTTATAATTTTATAGTTTGCAGTATGCCATTCCTGGTGTTGGAAACAGAGTCAGTGACAGCATTTTGACTTTTGTCCAAGGTTGTGTGGATATCTAACCCCAAATTTGTTTCTGCTGATACCTGAAAACTCTAAAGTTGCAATTCTGGAACTTTCAGGCTTTCCCAGAGTTTCCTAGAGGTGTATAAAGTTACGTTCAAAGTCTTTGCAGCACTGGTATCCCTCCAGCCTCCTCTCAATTTCCACATTTATCTGGCATTTTGCTATGAGTCTTACTGATGTGGGCAGAAATCACCTCCCTCATTTCTCCTCTCCTGAGGTACAAACTGCAGATAATGCTGGTGTTCCTGTGCTTGGCATTCCAGGTTAAAAACTCCAAAAGCTCTCAGCTCAGTTCTGCCTCCAGTTCTGTTTCTGGGGAGGACATTGAGCTCATTAATTTATGATCTGATTAATTACAGTAATTTCATGATTCTAAGCCGCACCTTTTTCATGGAAGAATCCAGCCTACCCCAGCAGTGCAGCTAATCATCAGGTGTGGCTTATCTATGGACAAATCCCAGTGAAATGCCAACCCAGAAGTGAGAGCCGGCCGGGGAGGGCACCTGGGGCTGCCTTTAAAGGCTTGGCTGGTGGATGAAAACTGTTTGCAACTTGAACACCTGACACCAAACCCCGTGCTGGTGCCATTCTGTTACTGACTCCTTACTTTGTCGCACATGGATCCTCGCTTTAAAAAAAAAAAAAAAAAGCGGCTTATATTCGGGTGTGGCTTATATATGGACACATCCCGTGGGCTACCTGGATGTGCGGCTTATAATCAGGTGCGGCTTATAATTGTGAAACTACTGCAATTATCTGTTTGCAGCAGAAATGTGCTGCAAGTTTCTCAGGTGGCCTCTGGATCATGGAATTGCTCTGCCTGGGAGCTCTCCATCCCAGGCAAAGCTTTGGGCAGCTCAGGTCCCTTGTGCCAGGAGGGGGAAGTGGGTGATCTCTAAATCCAGAACATCCCCTTTAAACCCTGCACTCTGTCCTGGGTGCTGGTTCTGCCCAGAAAGCTGCTCTGGGGCTGGATGGAGGAGAGCTGGCTGATTTCTCATGGGATCCAGAGAAACCTCAGCCATGCCCCTGGATGAATGCCCTGTTGTCATTCCAGGCTTGTCTGCTGCAGCCTCTCTTCCCTCACTTGAAATTTCTGCTGATGGAGCTCCAAAGATCAGAGCACATTTCAAACTGAGGTTTCCCAACAAATTAGACATGGCAATTTTCTGATTGAGGGAAACTGGGAGAAAGGCAGATCTGGAGTCAGAGTCATCACTCCAGAGCTGCTCTCAGAGTTCATCTGCAGGTGTTTGTCACCTTGCTGCTCTCCCAGGCCATCTGACATCAGGATCAGGGTCCGTGTGGGATGTTGGGGACCCTGCTCCGCTCTGTTTGACACTCAGACTCAGCTCTGGGACTGAGCAAGGAAATTCAGTCCTTTTTCTTGGAAAAATCTGTGTGAGGTGGCTGCAGCCTCTGCACTCCCCTGCCAGAGCTTGGCAAGCAGGGCAAGGCTGTGCTGCTAATTCTGACTTTACTCTTCAGTTCTCTCCTCCCCACCTTTATCTTGCTGCCTGAAAGTGTCCTTTACAGGAAAAAAAAAAAAAAAAAAGCAGGACTGGCTGATTTGCTGGGGACCTGCCTGCACAAACTGCCTTCCCCAAGTGCTCCCTTGTCCTTTGAACACAAAAAGGCAGACAGCTGGAGCCTGGGGTATTGCTTGCTACAAAGCAAACATTTAAAAAGCAGGGTTTCAGGTCCTTGCTGGTAACGGAAAGTGCTATTTTCAAAAGTGCCATTTGACATTTGGAAGATTAACTGGTATTGACTTCCTGTGTGAGTTGGGCTCCTGAGATCTGAGTCACTTTTGGAAACCTGAGCTGGCCATCTGTTTCACTTAGGCTTTGCAGTGCCAAGTGAAGCAATGCATAAACACTTTGATGACTAGAGTTTGTAGTACCTAAATTTAAAAAAAACCACAGTTATTTCAACAGGCTGGCACCTATTGGAATTTTCAGAACTTCTGGGGCCTCGAATTCCCAGTGCCTGGGAGAAAAGCAGATGCATTTGAAAGCAATCAGAGTTTGAAAGGAACTTGTGCTCTTGAAAACCCCAGAGCTACCCCAGCACTCTGGAATGTGGCAACTTCTAGAAATTTCACCTGCATCCCAACGAGAGTCTTGGCACAGACTTAAACTTAGAGTGTATTTCTTAAAACAGAGCAATAAACTGAGGAGTGAAATGGTAACATACATAACAGGGACCTCTTAAAGCAAATTTGTGCACAGACTGAGATGGAGAAATAAGAGATGCTCTGCATGGGGCTGCCTGGTGGAGCTGGGGGATGTGCTGAACACTGGCTGCTAGTTTCTGGTTAAAAAGGAATGCAATTCTTTTATTCCATTATAAGTAACTGTGTGTTGGTTATTTTTAAGGAATTTATAACAATGGCTCATGTTGGAGTGTATTCCTGCAGCTGGCTCAGGATTGTAGGACAGCCTCAGTTTTAGGATTTCTTAGCTTGAAGATGAATTAACCTGTCACCAGGATTTGTGGATGAGGTGGATCTGGACTGGTTAACATGAGAGCAGATGCAAATAATTTTTAAAATATTTGGTTTCTACTGTATAACTCCCTGATTTCATTTGTGGCACTGTCAGAGTACTCAAAGCTCCCTCACAGAGCTCTGCAGGCTCCTCAGGACTCAATTTAAACACGATGGTATTGTTTGTGTCCTCATTTCTCCCATGAACTCCTGCATGACCTCGGGCAAGTCACTCCATTTATCTGTCCCCCAGCTCTGATAACAAGAGATAAGTTAATAGTTCTGTGCTCCTGAGGGCTGTGCATGAAAATCCTGCCTGCAAGCAGCCAGAGAAATGCATTGTTATTGTTGGGGATGTTATGGATCTGTGTAAGCACCGTGTCCTGATGGACCTGTGCATCATATGAGCACCTCTCTGAAGGCAGCAGGGCTGTGTGCACAGTCAAAGTGGTTTTCTGGACAATGGCCAGAAAATGGGGATGAACCCATGACCAGCAGATATTCCCCGGGGCACTGAGCAGCAGGGAGGATGGTTAGGAGGGTGCTGAGATGTAGAAATAATTGCTGTCAGGGTTTAGGCATTCGGGAGGCACAGCCTGCTTTGCATGTAAACAAAATGTAGGTCTTGAGGGAGGCTGTGTCTGGGCTAAATCTGCTCATGTATAAATCCTCTTTTTTAGGCTTTATATTTTGTAATCATTGTAATTTACATTCAGCCACAGTCCGCGGGATTTTCACATCTTATCACCATTAAGGAAGTCAATAGGAGCTGTGCAACCCACTCCCCTTGCTGCCCTTCAATAATTAACTCCTTCCCCTCTCTGAAATCTGAAATTAGGGACAGCAGCAGCACTTGAGACAGCGTTAGAGAGTGTTCAGCCCGAGAATCTGCATGTGAGGGACAATTCATTCATCTGCTGTCTGCTCGTCCCTTCTGTTTGTCCTGCCTGGCTTTCCTGGCTGCTGCCCTGGGCTTGCTGCCCCAGCTCCAGCATCAGCAGAAGCTTGGGCTGTCCCTGGTGATCCCATTGTGATTGCCACAGTGATCCCATAGTGATTTCCATAGTGATCCCATGGTGATCCCATAGTGACTCTCATGGAGATCCGGTAGTGATCCCATGGTGATTCCCATGGTGATCCCATGGTGATTGCCATAGTGATTCTCATGGTGATTCCCATGGTGATCCCATAGTGATTCCCATGGTGATTCCCATGGAGATCCCATGGCAATTCCCATGGTGATTCTATAGCGATCCCATGGTGATTCCCATGGTGACCCCATGGTGATCCCACAGTGATTCCCATGGTGATTCCCATGGTGATCCCATCGTGATTCCCATCATGATCTCATGGAGATCCCACAGTGATCCCATAGCAATCCCATGGTGATCCCATAGTGGTCCCATGCCAGGGGATCAGGCTGCCAGCAGCACAGCCCCTGACTCCTTTGTTTTCCCTGTGCTGTTTGTTTGGCACTTCCCATGACACACATCCCATGAATTTACCATCTCCACATGCTCTGAACTCCTCCCAAGCTCCCAGCTGAAACAAATCGTGCTGGGCAGGAATCCCCATTTCTCAGAGCAATCCTGGTTCTGCTGTCATCCCTCCTGTCCTTCCTTGCAGTGTCTGCATTTCTCATGCACAAAGTTGTGGTTTGTGCCTTTCTAGGAGTGGCAGATGCGGCTGTGCCCCTCGGCACAGGAGGCAGATGTTGCAGAAATCACCCAGCTTTACCCACCAGCCACGCTGAATTTCATCTCCCCTGTCGTTAAACTTGGAGAATCCAGTCCTGCAGGAGAGGGGGGTTCAGCACCTCACTCACTCCTGCAAAGTGTTATAATAATTGAAATAAAGGGAGCCTCAATATCTGTGTTCCATGTGGAGCAGTTCATTAACTCACAGAGGCTCTTGGGGTTGGGATTTTTTCCCCCTGGAGGCAACAGTAAAATTTGACAGGTGATTTTGTAGATGAAGACAGTAAACAGCTGTTGAAAATGATAATGTCTGAGTGGTTTTGTTGTTTCTATGAAAACTTAGTTACACTCATTTTAGATTAATTTTTCATTGTCTTCTGTAAATGAGAATTGCTTACACGGCTGCTTTAAATGGGACTTTGATTGCTTTCCATCTACTGCCAAAACCCTAAAAGACAAAAAAAAATCAAGTGCATAAAACCACTTATGAGCAAAGATACAATAAATTCGTGCTATAGTGCATTTTAATTTGATAAAATAAAGTTTTGCTGTGCAGCAGTTTGTATTCATGTGTGAGAGAGGCATATACATTAGCCATTTAAATTCAGCACAGTGTTAAACAGCAATAAAAGCAATTCTGGCTGCAATTGGGAGCTCTTGGTGTGGCAGTATGGAATTTCCCAAAACTCTGAGAAGCAATGTGGGAAAAATAAAATGAAATGTGCTGGTGGAAAAGGAAGTGCAAGTGCAGTCCTGCGGCAAAGGGAAGGATGGAGAAGGTGGAGTTGCTGGATTCCCTGAGTTTTTTGGGAGTGTGGAAGGAATCCTTGCAATCCAGGCACAGCACTGGGGCTGGCTCAGTTTGGAGCTTGCAGGTGTTTGGTGGCATCTGGAGCAGCTCATTTCTCAGCTTGTCAATGAAAATAGAGCCATCCTTCCACTTCAGTCAGAGTGTGAGTGGAACCACCTTTTCAGTGTGAAACACCGCTCAGGACAAGGAGGTGCCAGCATTCCAAGAGAGGCAGAACAAATCCTAAGCCACAATTCAGCTTTGAGTGGGTGAGAGGCGTTTGAAGTTCTGGCTCCTGCACCAGGGTGATTCCACCCAGGATGGCTCTGGGGACCCAGACAGGGCAGATCTGTTGTTTATGAGTTCACAGAAGCAGCAGGCAGGAGTGAGTGAAAGTCACTGCTCTTTTGTCAGACCACACACTTCATAACACTGAGTCCTGTGCTGACCTTTTGCAGAATTTTCTTTTGGCATAAATGTCAGGAAATGCGGCTGGGAATGAAAATATTGATATAAATACAGTGCCAGGATTTCAGCTGTGACTTCAGCTTGCTGGGGAGCAGCTATTTGGGCAGCCCTCGTTTGTTTTTGGAACACTGTGCATCACCCAGCCCTTCACATCTGGAAATATTCCTAACTCACATCATTTGCCTCTGCAAGGCTTCACACCACAAAGAGCACTGCTCAGAGAGGGAAATCTCTGCCTCTTAACAAATTGGTGCTTCCAAGTTCACAGCAGAGCCGTTTTTATAACCCGAGGAAGTTCAGCTCACATGTGCCAATGCATTTTAAAGAGCTCCTGTTTTTTCTTGCATTGAGCCAATTCTGGCAGGAACAGGGAAGGAAAGGAGTGGTGTGAGATCATCAGACCCCAGTTTGAGCAGACTGAACACCGTGTGCACCTCCCAGCTCATGGCTCATCCCATCCCAGAGCCTGGGAGGAGGGACAGAGGAAGGGGCAGGGAGAAGGGAGAGAATTTATTAGTGAATAGATCTGCTGGATCCCCTTTGACAGTGTTCCCCTGCATGGAAGGGACCAGGCTGTGTGGTTAGCATCACTCCTCTCTTTAGAATAAACTGAAAAAAGATTATTTTTAAGTTGGTAACTAATGGAAGTGTTTCTCTATATTGTTGTTAAGAAGGAGAAAAAGGCATGAGGAAAGGAAGAAGAGTGGTCTGAAAGTTTTATTCTAAATTTATTATTTCTTTATGTTATTAGTAAAGTTTGTCTTTACACCCTTTAAGTTTTAGGCCTGCCTTACTTTTGCTCCTAGTCCTATCTCACAGCAGAAAATAAGTATGTTAAAAATGACAAATCTAAATCTACCCTGAATTGGTGTTTCTGCCCAGACAAGGGGCTCATGAAAATCTGGTGGATAATTTGGGAGCTGGGAGTGGGGAGGGGGAGCAGACACAAACTCAGCCTGCCCAGGGTGTTCTCCCCACGTTCACACACACATTCCATTCCCAAGCTGAATGTCCTCAGCCCCTGACTCGTCACTGATGGTTTGTGCCAGTAAATGACATCAGAGGTTCCAGGAGCTGCTTTTTTGTGTCTGGCACAGGTGGAACAGGGGAGTGCTGCAGGGTAATTTAATACAGCCACTTCAGACATTCTCTGCTTTTTCTCTCCCCTTTCTCTGTCCTCTTCACCAAGACATTTAGTGTCTTGTTGATGATCTGTGAACCAATCAACAACAAGAGGGATTGAATAAAAATCCTCTGATGTCAGGAAATAATGTCAATTTACACCAGGTGCCATCTACTGAGGATGAAGAGACAATCTCTGATAGCCTAGAGCATTTCTTACTTGCCTTAGGCATAATTCTGTCTTTATATTTGAGTACTTGGAGCTCGGTAATCCTGTAAATCCCTTTTTCTATATTCAAAAAGCTCCATCTGCTTTGGAAACCCTTTAAATTAGTCCTAAAGGCCAAGTCTCTTTATAGAAATAACGGGATAGCACAGATATGCTATCTGCAAAAAAAAAAAAAAAAACAAAAAACCAGCCCACTTCCTAGTGAAAAGTAATTCTTGGGAGAGCTGGAAATGCTGCTAAAAATTATTAAGAAAATGTTTGTCCATTTTCAAAAAGCTTTTTGATTGAAGGTCGTGTGGATCTGAGCATGTTTGGAATGTGTAACAATTCTGCCATCCAGAGTGGGAGAATCCTCTGTGTCCCTGGTACAAAGTGTGAGTTCTGCAGGCACAGCAGGGAGTGTGCAGAGATTTGTGTGTTTGTGTGCCACAGAACCTCAGCAGGCAGCAGAGCTGCACACTCCTGGAAATTCAGCTCTCAATGTCAGGTTTTAACTTCCAGGGTCTGGAAATTGAAGTTTTTTGTTTTTGTTGGAACAATCCCCAAGCGGAGAAATCAGAGCTCCTGTGTCCTATGCACTCCTTTGCAGCTGGTGACAAGTGATGGCACAGGTGAGGGCAGTGACAAAGTGTGGAGCAGAGGAGAGCCCCTCTGTGACCCCAGTTCATGGAATTAGGGTGAGAAAAGGGACAACAGAAGGAAAACCCATCCCTGGTGCAGAGCAGGCAGGTCATCTGTGGGAGCAGGGCATCACAGCTGTGGAATATTCAATAGCAGCTCTGTGCTGCTGGAAAAGGTCAGCTCTTGGTTTGCCTGGGGCTTTAGAAAATCCTTTCAAATTGTCCTGCCTTCCCTGAGCTGACAGTGCTGCTGCAGAGAGCCTGGGGGTGCAGGAGAGGTGACACACACAGGGACCCCAGAGCCATCAAAGTGCAGAGCAGAGCAGGACTGAGTGTCAGGTCAGTAGCAGTGTCCCAGGGAGCTGGGGCAGGGCTGGCAGCACTCTGGTTTATTTGCCAGCACAGGGCAATGCTCAGCAGCTCTCACTGCGCAGTTTCAGGAGCTGGCAGAGATGCTGACACAGATTTTAACAGAGGGATCGGGTCCTGCATGCTCTGCTCTCCGTGTTGGGAGGGAAGTGCTGAGGGGAACAATGACTGCCCGTGATTCAGAGCTTTTACATCTGCTTGGCTCATCCTTCCCTGTCCCACCTTTTGTCCCTGCTGTACCAAACGAGAGCAGCATCCTTGGGTTGTCTGTGTGTGCCACTGGCAGCTCAGATGGGAGCAGAGCACAGGCTGGGCTCACAGACACAGTGCTGCTCTTTCAGAATTGTGTTTTGTGATGTTCACCCTGCTGGGGAGTTCCTGCTGCTGCTGCTCCCCTGCAGGAACAATTCACAAAGTGCAAGGAAATCTCTTCATGTGTAAATACAACTGAAAGGTCCAGGGGAGCTTCTGATTTTTGATTGCATTTCCCCAGAGCCTTGGAAAGCTGGGCTTCCATCAGCCCAGCCTACCTGTGATCAAACAGAGGTCAGACCTTGGAAAGCTGGGCTTCCATCAGCCCAGCCCTAGAGTTCAGACCTTGGAAAGCTGAACTTCCATCAGCCAAGTCCTAAAGAGTTCAGACCTTGGAAAGCTGGGCTTCCATCAGCCCAGCCCTGCCTGTGATCAGAGTTCAGACCTTGGAAATCTGGGATTCCATCAGCCCAGCCTACGTGTGATCAGAGTTCAGACCTTGGAAAGCTGAACTTCCATCAGCCCAGCCCTAAAGAGTTCAGACCTTGGAAAGCTGGGCTTCCATCAGCCCAGCCTACCTGTGATCAGAGTTCAGAGTCAGCAGGGAGCAGGAGGGGTGACTAATATTGCTGAACATTTCAGTAACAAAGGAAAAGCTTGTGTTCTCCTGAATGTCGTTTGTGTAATTACACAGGAACCTGTTTTGACTCAGCTGGTGCAAAAAGGCATAGAAAGAAGGGCATGGAAAGGCAGCTTGGAAAAAATCAGAGCAGAGTTTGAAATCCTTGCTCTGGGCAGGGAGGCAAATGTGTAACTCTGCTGCATGGAGGGATTTTGTGCTAGGCTCTGCTTTATTACTTTCTGCAGTAGAAACTTGCTGTTGTTTAAAGAGAATTCTGTTATTGTGGAGCCCGTGTCTCCCCCTGGCACGCCTGCACCCTTCCTGGATGTGAATGCCAAGAACAGAGATCCAGGAATTCTCACAAACCCAGAGTCAGTCCTGAAATCTCCATCCTGCTCGAGGCAGTGCCTTCATTCACAATTCCCTCTGACTTCTTTCTTCTTCCAGCCCAACACCAAACAGCTTTTGCCCCACAACTTCCTTTTCAAAACAAAACAAAAATAATTTTCATTGTGAAAATTACGATCTGTTTGTGGAAAGCAAGACATTAAAAAATGTGGTGGTTTTTTTTTTGCTAGAAACTGCTTGTGATGCAGCATTAATGATGGAATGGGGAAGAAGTCAGAGAATCCCAGAATGGTTTGGGTTGGAAGGGACCTTGAAGAGAAGCAGTTCCAAGCCCTGACGATGGGCAGGGAACCTTCCAGTTCCTCCCAGTCCCATCCATCCTGGCCTTGAATGATAAATCATAAAATGATAAATCTATAAAAGGATCCATTTTTTATAGTGCCTTCAATGAAGCAGACATAAGGAGAAAGGAAAATATAAATATCCAGAAGTGAGAGGGTGAATTGGTGGTGAGCTGCTGAATTAGGCAGAAATCCAGGATAGTTGGTGTAGTCTCAGATCTGTCAGCCGTGACAGTATCTGCTTAAATGAATCCTTAAAAATGTTAATTGCACATCAAGGCACTTCAGCAATGACATTTCTGCCACTGAATGTCATGGGGACATTTTCTCTTTTATTATCCTGGAACAGGAGAAGTGAACTAGCAGCAGATAACTGTATCATGAAATGTAATGGATCTAGCTCCACTATTTATGCTGGTTCCACTCTCAATAAGCTGCTTTTTAAATTTGCAAAGAGCACGAGCTTTGGATGGCATTAGGAAGGCAGCGTTGTTAAGCTTTGCTTTATGAACTGTAAAATAAAGGTTTGTCCATCAGATTTCAGAAGTGCTGCTGCTGAAAGCCCCAGGGCCCATGCTTTTAGTAAATTTGAATAAGAGCTGGTTTGGAACTGCAGCCTGAGCTTGCTCACATTTTTGTCTGATTTCCCCAGGACATTCACCAGCACCAGCTCGCTCTCTTTTGTTTTAAACTTTCATAAGAAGGGAAAAAGACAGAGAAAGCAGACAGGGAGTTGTAGAACTGGGTGGAGGGGAGCTTGAAACCCATCCTGTTGCACTGAGCTCAGTTTTTTTGCACTGAGCTCAGTTTTCTCCCAGCCATTCCCATGTCCATGGAGCTCACCAGCTCAGGTTTATCCAGTGCTGTTCAGGGTTTCCTCACTGCTTTGGGTTTCTGCTTCACTCTGTGTTTCTCTTTAGCATAGGAGAGACCACGAGAGCAGCACACAACATTAAATTTACCGCAAAAATATGGAATTAAAGAGTGCCACAAACATTCTGCAAATAGAGCAATGGTCTGAGACAGGAGATCCAGCCTGAGACTGGGGGAAGGAATTCATCCAGGCTGCAGAATGCTTGCAAAATATTGACTTTCTGGAAAGAAAACTTGCTCACCTTTCCCAGAGTGGCACTCTGGAGCTTTGGGTTGAGCACAGTGTTATCCAATTCCTGCAGCCCCAGTCCAGGACACTCCCCTCAGGCTGGCTGTGCTCTGGGATGGAATCGCAGCTGAGTTTATTTCTCAGAGGGCTCCTTTCGAGGTTTTTTCCTCCCTGTGCAGCTGAGCTGGGGCTCTCTGCATTCAGCTGCATCAGGCACTCACTGATCACTGAAACAGCCTCTGGGAAATTTGGAAAATGCCCACAGGGAATGCAGGGGAGCCTGGGCTGCCACCCACAATCCTGACTTTTCCTTGTCCCATGGCCAGCAAGTGAGAAAAACTTCAATGCACTCAGTGTTACTTTCTTAGTTGTTTCACCACTATATCCAACACTTACAGGCTGTTATTCTGCTTCCTAAGCCATTAAATGTGAGCTTTCTTTAAAGCCATTGCCTCTGCAAAATGCAGCAATTAAATCAGCTTGACATGCCTGGGAATGTTGACTTGGTTTTCCCAGCAGGCAGGTTCTCTGTTGGGAAGGAATGGGGATCTTTATGCACAAATATTTTTTGAGTTTTAAGCTCAGCCAAAAAACAGATACAGTGGCAGAGCAGTGAAAAAAAAACCCAACCCAAAAAGAACTACAGGAGCTGGAACCTGCAGATACCTGACTTGTAAATGAGGTGTGCATCTCCCACACCTGATTTGCATGCACAGTTACATCTAAATGGGATTTTTCTTGTCACCAGTGTCAGTGCCCACTTAGGACAGAAATAACTGCTCATGAGCACAGCACTGACACATCCTCACTGGCTTGAATGAGCCCATGCAGCTCAAAAATGGATTTAGAAATGGAGTTCTACATCATTTCCAGGGGCACTGCTGCTTCTGAGTGGAATAAAACACATGTGCAAGGTATTTGTGGTCAGAAAATGAGTTATCTCCACTGCTTTGTCAGAGGTTCTCCTGCCTCTGAAAATGTTTCACTGGCTGCTCCCAAACTGTTAAAGGCAGCAATTAAATGGGAATGATAAAAGCTCCTTTGGGGTGTTTGATCTCATCTTGCTGCATCTATCAAGCTGAAAGAGCCATAAAAATCTAAGGCTGATGATGAGATGGTTCTGCCTTCCTCTCTCCATCTGAGAGCTCTGGCTTTGGAGTGAGTGTCTCTGAAAATATCTGCCCTGCCCAGGCTCTCCTTCCCAGTGATGTCCCTTGGAAGCTTTTCAGTGCTTGCACATTTGCTGTCTCCAGAAGAGGAAAATGCTGCTTGCTTAGGGTGCTGCTGGAGATGCTCCAGCCCTGAATGAATGCTAAGTAGAAAATGTCTTCCTGAGAGGCAGGAGGAGATGATGAATCACTGTGAAAACGGATTTCTTGACCAATCTGCCTGTGTGTTTTGTTGTCTGAAATTGTAACGGAGACACGAGCAGCCTCATATCTTGGGCAAAGCGAGGGAAATGAAAGGAAGGGGGCAGCTCAGGACCTGTGTGTGCACTCAGCCTTCTTCTGATGGCACTTTTTCTGATTCCTTGGGGACCAGGGAAATCAATCCCTCTCCCTGGTGTGCCTGGGTGTGATGCAGTATCAGAGCAGTGAGCCTGCACTTTAGTGGTGATTAGTGACTCTAAAAATCTGCTCTGCATGGAAGGAACAAACTGAGGATTCATTGTGATCCCTGGTCAGGTTTTCCTCCTTCAGGGCCTGTCTTGTTCAGCTTTCTGCTGTCCAAGAGAGGAGCATTCCTGATTTCTGTGCCCCAATTAGCAACAGGACTTGTGCTGTTTGCTCCCAGTGTAACATCACTGAGATCAGCATCTGCAGGCAGAGAATTCAGCCTCTCAGTTGGTTTTTTTTTTTGTGAGACTGGAAGAAAAAATGGTTCTTCCCCTTGTTCTCCTGGGGAAGAAAGGCACAGCAATGTCCCAGCCCAGGCTCTCTGCACCCTCTGCCATGCAGGCAGTGCATGTTGGATTAGCTGAGGATTCCTCTCCCACGTGGCAGCTGGACCAGGAGAGGAGTTCAGGTGTGAGAGCTGAACCAGGTGTGGTTTCAGGTGTGAGAGGTGTTCAGGTGTGAGATGAGTTCAGGTGTGAGAGATGAACCAGGAGAGGTGTTCAGGTGTGAGAACTGAACCAGGAGGGGTGTTCAGGTGTGAGATCTGAACCAGGTGTGGTGTTCAGGTGTGAGAGGTGTTCAGGTGTGAGAGCCAAACCAAGAGAGGTGTTCAGGTGTGAGAGATTAACTAGGTGTGGTGTTCAGGTGTGAGAGATTAACCAGGAGGGGTGTTTCAGGTGTGAGAGATTAACCAGGTGTGGTGTTCAGGTGTGAGATCTGAACCAGGTGTGGTGTTCAGGTGTGAGATGTGTTCAGGTGTGAGAGATTAACCAGGAGGGGTGTTCAGGTGTTTCCCCAGCCCTGTGGCTCCTGGGGCTCACAAAATGACAGAGGTGCCTCATTCAGGTGCAGCAGGCAGGCAGGTACCAGAGCTTTTGCACTCCCCTATGCCTAATGCCTGTTGATTTTATTTTAGCTCTAAGGATCTGTGTCTTCCTGGCTTGCCTGAGGTCGTTCAAGGATGCTGGGGAAGAGCTGGGAAGTGAAATGAGATTTCCTGTCTTAGTCCAAATACCTTAATCAAAAAGTGATGTTTTATATCACAGTTTATGACAAGAAAGCCAAGAAACCTTATTAACTAATCTAACTCTGATCTGGCCTGTACAAAGAAATCAAGTGCAGCATTAGATCATCCTCCTGAAGATACACACACACATTATGTTATGTGATCAAGAGTTTGCTCACTTACACCTTGGATATTTTCCTTTGGAGCACTTGATAATACTTTTAATGTCACAAATCTCCATGAAATTATATCCTCCCTATCTGTTAGTGTCAAAATAGATCATCCCTTTCTTTCTCCTCTGCTGCTTTTTATGGTTTAAAGGTAAAAGCTAGGTTAATATTACAAAATAAGATACAGTAATGTCACTATTATAAGCCGCACCTTTTTCATTGAAGAATCCAGCCTACACCAGTAGTGCAGCTAATCATCAGGTGTGGCTTATCTATGGACAAATCCCAGCGAAATGCCAACCCGGAAGTGAGAGCTGGCCGGGGAGGACACCTGGGGCTGCCTTTAAAGGCTTGGCTGGTCGGTGAAAACTGTTTGCAA
>VRYO01002095.1:4006751-4040597 GCA_009812075.1 Sialia sialis | reverse complement strand
TGGGAATTGGATCATCCACAGTGGGAAAGGATGGTCAGGGGGAAGGATGATCAAAGGAAAGGGATGGTGAGAGGGAAGGGATGATGAGAGCTGAAGGATGCTCAGTGGAAAAGGATGCTGCCTCTTCAACCATCCCCCTCAGGCTTAAACCCTGAATTTCTTGGCTTTTCCCACCAAGCCCAGTAGATTTTCCTTCCTGTTTCTGATTGCCCTGAGCTCCCAAGCTGCAGAGCAGCTCCAGAGGGACTCAAGGACCTCCTGCTGAAGACCAAGCTGCTTGGCCCTTACCAGGCTGGTTTTCCTACTTGATGACCTAATAGTGCAGGAATTTTTTGTTTCAAGTCAGAAATGGAACACAATAATAACCTCAACATTATATTTTAAGAATCATGAAGCGCAAATTTTAATTTGGATAAGTGGTTTGGGTTAAAATCTGCTCTCTCTGCTCAGTGTTTAGAGAAAGAAGGAATTTCAGTGATTCTCCGGCATTTTAAGTGTGCTGTTGTCAGGCAGGCATTTAATTTTCTGTTGGTCAGGATTTGGAAGCAGAGTTAGACATAGCTCAGTGCTTCTTGTGGATTTTACCTCTCCAGTGCATCATCTTGGTGGCAAAACCCTGGCAGTCCTTTCTTTGAGTAGTGTTCAGCAGATAATGAGATGAGTATTATTTCCTGGAAGTCCCATCTTCAATATATTTTTCCCCTTTGAAGAGTGAAATTGCTGCTCATATCAAATGAGGTCATGCCCAGCAATTTCCTGATCCACAGTCTGTTAAGTCAGCAGAAAGGCTGCACTGCATTCCAGGTCTGAGGGGGAAATAATTGTCCTCATTACCTGCCAGCTTGAGCAGGCAATATTTATTGGAGCATCTGTCCTCCAAGGGCTGGAGAGTGTGGGTGAAGAGGAATTGTTGTGGTCAGATTTTATTTTGAGATGGATGCCTTCCACTCAGCAGACTTGGTGTCTTCTTGCTGTTTTCATGAAGGAATTCATCAGCTTCTTCTCTGCATTCCATGTCTGAGGGAAAGGAGATTCTGATCCCTCCCGTCAGGGGTGATGCCTTTGCATGCAGGTTCTTGCAGACTTGTGTCTATTCTGCATTAAAATTCATCTGCCTGCGAGGGTTCCTATAAGAGCTGCAGGTCTGAATGGATGAGTTTAGTGTTGTTTAAATCATGTAAGGCAAGATCCTTTATTCCCACCAGTGGGCCCTGTGGGTTCAAACAGAGGGTTCAAACAATGAAATCATTAAACCTTCCTCTTCCCAAAGCTTTCTTGTGTTTATCTCATTGCTGTACCTTGTGATAACACCCAGCCAGAGCCAAAATCCACTGTGTTAACAGAATGCAGCTGGATAGAACAGCAGAGCACAATTGGCTTTACTAGCAGGGTATTGGTAGATAAAGGGAATTTTCACTTTGTTACAAACTCTGCAGGGCCAGCCAGGGTGCTTCCTCCAAGCAGGCATTAATCTCCAGCTGAGCTGATTACCTGGCAGCTCTCCTGCTCACAAATGAGCGCCACTGAGGCTCAGAGGGCAGAGATGTTGAGGAGTCACATCAGAGCCTTTATCTGCACTGCCCAGCAGAGCAGCAGCACCGTGTGCAGAAATCACATCTTGGTGCTCAGCAGCAAGTGGGGTTTGTAATCCCCTGCAGGGAAAAGAAGATTTTGTTGATTTAGGTGTGGAGCGTTCCAGGGTACAACTGCTAACATCCAAAGTCAAAGCTGGCACTGCACATTTTTAAAAGTGAGCGGGACAAGCTGCCCAAAGTCACCGCAGGACGTGGGGGATGCTCTGAGCAAATCCTTCAGCAAACTCTTCCCTGCTCTGGGTGCACCAAAGGCTGCTGTGACCCCTGCACTGAACTGTCTCCTGTGAGCCATTCCAGGCTTGTGAAGCAAGGAGGATCATGTCTCTTTGACTGCCCTGTGCCTGCTTCCATTACAGACAGAGCAGGAGATGAAAACCAAGCGGTCTTGAGGAGATGAGCGCGAGTGTTGCCGTGGCGCTGGGAGCGATTAAAGAATTGACATTGTCAGCAAGAGCTGAACTTGAAATTTGAAAAGAGCCTTGCAGGGCTTGGATCAGTGGAGCAGGTGCTTGGGTAAAGCTGCTGAGAAATCGATGGAAATTCCTCTGCTGGGCAGAAGAGAGGGTTTTAGCAAATCCATATCCCATCTGCCTAAATAGTTGTGCAGGAAGGAGCAGCAACACAGGGATGTGCTGCAGGAAAATAACAGAGCAGGAGACACCAAAACTGCTGCACTGACAGTGACTGGAATAATTTTTTGCCAGAAAAAATTATATGTAAATTAGAGGGAAGTCTGGTTTTATTTTTTTTCCCCAAGCTAGAAGTTAATCGGTCTGAGTAATTTTGGAGGACGTGTCACCCTTCAAGGTAGTTGGAGAGGAAAAATGAGAGAGAAGAGTTAGAAAAATACAGTTTAAACTGGTTTGTTGCTTTCTAACTCTGACATAGCACAATATTAGCTAAGTGCTGTGCACCAAGCTGGATTCTAGTCAGGCAAATCCTCTCCTTTCCAAATTCCTGATGGTGAAACCATGCACTCGGTGTGCCTTCCATGCAGGCTGCATAGAGATCTGTGTGAAATTAAATTTACATTGCTGTGTTTCCATCACTGAACAGCAGGAATTACTGAGGCAGGATTTGTAAGGAGGCAAGGTCATTTATTAGACCTCTGGATAGGGATGGGAAAAAATAGATGTTCTTCCAGGCAAACACTCCCTCCTTCAGATCCCTGGACTCACTTAAATCACAGCTGATGTGAGACAGCACAGCTACAGAAAGTGGGGCTTGTAAAATTCACCAAGTAGGAGAGTTAATTAAGAAAATAAAAGAAAATAATTTCTTAAGGCAAACCTTAAGAAATATATATAACATATATAAGAAATACATGTAAGATATATAAGAAATACATATAAAATATAAAAGAAAATATATCCTACTGCCTGTGGACAGGAAGAACCTCCTGGCTGAATTATGGCCCATTTTGGCTTTTTAAATTTCATGTTACTTGTTGCAGGGTCAATTAGGAAAGTGCTTTTGCAGGACCTTAAATAATGATCTGCTAAGCTGCTTTTGAGAACCTGCTCAATTAATCACAGTAACCTCAGAAGCAGCCAATTCAGGTGTGCAAGGTTGCTTCACTTACTTTCCACACATTTTTCTAAGATTTCCATCCTGTCATGAGCAAATGGCACTGTTAGCACACCCCAAATTTCCATCTGTGCTGAGTGCACCAGGAATCCCCTGCAGAGTTCTGGTTGTGTTCTACACCAGGCCATGTTCTGGGGAGCTCAGCCACAGATTTCTCCTCATGCTTTAAATGGGTAATGCACATTTTTAGCACCAGCTTCTGCTTTGGGACAGAACAAGAAAAAAGACCTGTGCATGAGCATTGTCCATGCTGATATCAGAGAGCTCCTTCATGGGGGAGGTGGGATCCCTGATTTCATTTTCATTTTGTGCCAGACCATGAGTGTGTGGAGCTGGAGCTGCAGTCCTTCTCCCTCTGAAGCTGTGACTTGCATGAAATACAGATATTAAAATGCTGAAGCATAAAATCAATGTCAGGAGTCTGTTCTGAGAGTTCTACTCCAAATTTACTTCAAAGGCCCCTTGTCACCGTGGGAAGCCATGCAACTCTTTAATTTCCTCTTTAAAATATCTCTGATTTTCAGTGGGTCTGTCAGGTAGCACTCAGCACCTCTGTGATCCACTTTGCTCACAAGCAAAGAAAACCTGAGGCAGGCTCAGGCACTCCTCAAAGTTTCTTGCTGCTGTCTCACGTGCCCAGGAGTTTGTTCTCCTCAGCTGGGTCTCATAAAGGATGTAATAATAAAAATGATCTGTCTGTGCATGCCCTGCCTTTCTGCTGATGGAACTGATTCTTGCACTGGTGGGGACTGATCCCCAGTGATCCCCAGTGATTACAGTAATTTCACGATTCTAAGCCGCACCTTATTCATGGAAGAATCCAGCCTACCCCAGCAGTGCGGCTAATCATCAGGTGCGGCTTATTTATGGACAAATCCCAGTGAAATGCCAACCCAGAAGTGCGAGCCAGCCAGGGAGGGTGCCTGGGGCTGCCTTTAAAGGCTTGGCTGGTCGATGAAAACTGTTTGCAACTTGAGCACCTGACACCAAACCCCGCGCTGGCGCCATTCTGTTACTAACTCGTTACTTTGTCGCACATGGATCCTCGCTTTAAAAAAAATAATAAAAAAAAATGCGGCTTATAATCAGGTGCGGCTTATAATTGATAAATTCTGTATTTCCTTGTGGAGCAGCATCCTGAGCTGCTGCTGGCCCAGGTTTGCAGTGAGTGAGCAATGACCTGGCAGTCCCAGCATCAGTGTGTGCCTGGGACTCTCAGCTGCTCATCAGACAGGTCCTTTCTGCTCAGAGCTGTTCATTAGAATGTGCCTGAGTGTTTCTTTACATTCTGATCTCATTGTGTTGATGTTCCTGCTGCAGAGCTGTGACTTAGCCAAAGCCACTTCTTGACACTTTTATGTGTGCTTGTTAACTGGCTTTCCATTAAAATAGAGGTGATCAAAAACTTAGCTCCCCAAGCCCTGTTGTTTTATATACACATTTATGTCTGTTCCCTAAGGTGAGGATTTTTTAAGGTATTTCATTGTAATGAAGTCCCTGCAATACCAGTTTAAAATATGGACCTGAATAAATAGAGTTTTCATCCCTGCACAGTCTGTGAGTTCACACCATAAAGCTCTCCCTGGTTCAAGGGCACACAAGTGCAGAATTCTCACTCTGGTTCATCTTCCAGTCTTGAATGAAGGGGAGGCAACATCACTGAGGAGCTTTCCAGAAGGAAAAATCAATTTCCTGATTTGCTTATCACAGACAAACAAATGAGCAAACAGCTCATCCATGTGCCAGAGTTTTCAGCTGGCAGGAATTGTCTCAGATAATTCAGGTATGAATAAATACTGTGAGTTTAGGAAATATATTTTGTGTAAAATTGAGTTATTCTATTCATAGTCCTGACTGGGACAGCTTAAATCATCTCTGCAGCCCTGAGCAGTGCCATGAAGTCAGGAATTTGTAGAGTGTTTGTGTGGAAGAGCAGAGTGACAACCTCCTGATGTGAGGGGACACTCTGAGACCCCTCCTGTGCCACTCCCAGAGCCAGAATTGCCTCCTGCACGTTTCTGGGGGTTGTAATTGCACTAATTACAGCAATTAAAGCACAGTGCCCCTGCTTCTGTCTGTCAGCTGAGCTCAGCCCCTGTCCCTGCCTGTGTCACAGTGTGCCTGTTTGGGGCTTGCAGTGTTCATTGATTCATCTTATCTGGGAGGAATTGGCTTTTTTTGCTGCCTGCCCATCAGGAAATAAAAGCAAAATACAGACAAGCTGTTGTTCATTGATCTCAGATTGGTCAGAAGATGCAGACAGCATAAAGAATCCCAAATGACTCCACTTAATGCTGCCTTTTAAAGTCCCAGACATCATTTCTACAAACCTTGCACTTCTGCCTCCAGCTTCTGTTTTCCTTTTCTTCACTACAGTCACATCCAGTCCTGCCTTTTGCAGGAAATGAGGAGAGGTCAGTGAGGCTGTCCTAGCTGGCTGGAATGAATATTTCCATGGGACGAAGCTGTGTGTCATTTTCTGTGAGTGTGTCTCATTTCCTCTTGCAGCATCCCCATATCTGACAAGGTATGGGATGGATTACTTTGGGATTTTTAAGATGCTGGGGAGAGGTGGGGCCAGCTGACTCCCAGATTTTTAAATATCTCTGAGAATATGAGGATTTATAGACAGGAGGCAAATCCTGCTAAGCAAACAAAAAACTGCAGAGCAAGAAGAATGTGCAGCGAGACAGACAGCAAATAAATTATTGACTGCTTGCTGAGCTGATACCAACATGCTGTCCTGGAAGAGGAGCGTCAGAAACCTCTGGAAAATTCTGTGTGTGAGGCAGGCTGCTCAGAGCCAGGCTGTGGGGACAGGGCTCAGTGAAACTGAGCTCCTGGAAGGGACAGGAGGGACAGCAGGGCTGGCAGGGGGACACAGGGTCACTTGTGCCAGCCCATGACTCTGCACTGGCCCACAGTGCAGTCTGCAGGGTGTGTTGGGGTTGTGCTGTGTTTGGGGGACTGTTCAGGTGTTGGCTCCATCAGAAGAAGATATCTCACACAGCAGTGAGTGTCTGGAGTGACAGCTGGTGAAAATTGGGGTTTTTTGACACCACTACAGAGGCAGCTCCGCAGTGTGGGCAGAGCCAGAGCTGTGCTGCCACATTCAGGGCTCTCAGAGGACACCCCAGGGCTGGCTTTGATCTGGAGCAGGGCACAGGCACTGCCCAGGAGCAGCAGAGCAGCTCAGGGCTGGGCAGGTTTGCAGTTTAAAGGCAGAGCAGGTGCAGATTTGTGAGATTTGTGTGTGCTGGGCAGCTCAGGCTTTGGGCAGAGCTCTGCTGTGCAGGCAGAGCTGGAGAGGACAAAAAGGAGCTGGGAGAACATGGCTTTGTTTGGAAAGAGAATTGCACTCTCCATTGCTGGGTTTGTGCCTTCTCCTCTGCTTTAATCTGCCTAAATTTGAGTTTTCTCATTACTCCAGCTAACAAGGGATTGCTGGACTTAGCTGATAAACACACATCCCCTGTGCAGAGAACTGCAGAAAACAAACTTGCTGTTTTTCCCTGGAGGTGAACGGTCACCTCCTCCTGCTGCTGTCACCTGGAGAGGGTGGCAGCTGAGCAGGGTGACTTTGCACACAGGGCAGCTCCTCAGCACGAGGTGGGAGAGCTGTGACCCCTGCAGAAAAACAGGAGGCATTTCTCTTCATTGGCAGCTTCTAATGACGATTTTGATCTGTAAAGAGAGTTGTGGCGTTTCTGGGGATGCCTAGTTCTTCATAAGCAGGTGAAATATTTTCCTAGCAGAATTGGGAATTGCTCAGGCTGAGCTCTAATGAATGAGGTGCTGAGGTGTTACAGCTTGGACACTGAAACAGTGGAGACAACGAGAAAATGTTTTACCCTAATGGAATATAATGAGGGAGCATGGGGTTAAAAAATCACCATGACTTCTGTAAGACTCAGAGTTTTAATGAACTGCCCCCAAAGCCGAAAAACCCAGCAACTTTTCACCTTCAATTTGCTCTGGGATGCATGTTTGCCTTGCCCTGCTCTCAGTTTGCAGTTCATTATCCAGCCAGATGCTCAGCACTGAAGATGTTTGTCATGGAATTCATTAGGAACCTGCACTTCAACCTCGGGAGATAAAGCACAGGAGCAGGGCAGAGTGAGCACAGTGCACAGGACAGAGCTGGCGCTGTGCTGGCTCTGTCCTGTGTGCAGCAGCTGCTGAGGGCAGCGAGCACCAGTGAGAATGGGGTTGGATTTATTTATCCATAATCCCAGAGCCAGGAGGGCAGCGAGCACCAGTGGGATGGGATTGGATTTATTTATCAATAATTCCAGAACCAGGAGGGCAGGGAGCACCAGTAGGGATGGGGTTTATTTTATTTGTCAATAATTCCAGAACCAGGAGGGCAGCGAGCACCAGTGGGGATGGGATTTATTTTATTTATCCCTAATTCCAGAACCACAAGGGCAGGGGAGCACCAGTGGGGATGGGGTTGGATTTATCAATAATCCCAGAGCCAGGAGGGCAGGGAGCACCAGTGGAGATGGGATTTATTTTATTTATCAATAATCCCAGAACCAGAAGAGCAGGAAGAACCAGTGGGGATGGGGTTTGTTTTATTTATCAATAATCCCAGAACCAGGAGGGCAGGGAGAACCAGTGGGGATGGGGTTGGATTTATTTATCAATAATCCCAGAACCAGGAGGGCAGGGAGCACCAGTGGGGATGGGATTGGATTTATTTATCAATAATCCCAGAGCCAGGAGGGCACCAGAACCTCACCAAAGCTTGGACTACCAAAAAAAATCCACTTTAAAACAATCCTTAACTGTGTGATGCCATGTGTGGGTGAATGAGCAGCCCAAGCCTTGGCCCCATTGCTCTGGGGGGTTTTTAGACCCCAGTTCAGCTGCAGGGCCTGGCACAGGGAATCCACACAAAAACTTGAGTTTCCCCCTCAACAAACCTAGTATTTAATGCTCCAGCACTACATGCATGCTGGTGAGAGAGGGAATTTCAGCAGGCACACGGAAAAAAAAGTACCAGGGACATTAATTTTAATCAGGTCCCAATCATCTGATTTGTCCCCTGCATTTTTTTCCCCTCTAGCAGAGCTGATTGTCTTTCTGCAAGATTTGTTACCTCACAGAACAATAATACAGGCTGTAATGATGTAATTTATGGCTGTAATTTGCTTTTGGAAATCCTCTATTAGTGAAAAATAGCAACAGAGCAGTTTTATTAATTGCAGCGGGTGCCTGTTGAGTGCTGAGTGTCAGTGCCAGAGGAGTGACTGTGTCACACTCTGCTCCCCACGGCCTGCAGGAACACAGCTCTGTGTCCTTTGGAGGCTGTGCAGTGAGCGCTTTGCTTAAATTAAATAAGTGCAAAAATAATTCAAGTTCACTGGGAAGTTTGAGAAAATGGCAGAGGGGAACATGAGCCGGTAAATTCAGAATTGAGAGACACAGCAGAGTGTTTGTGCACCACACAATGTGCCCACACACGGGATGGCTCTGCAGAATTTTATTTATTTCCACTTTTATTTCCACCCTCTGCCCCCAAAGTGCTGCCTGCAGCTCAGAGCTCGAGTTCATTACTGAGCCAGTCCAGGGAGAACCACTCATCTCTCCTCTAGTGTGGACATTTTTTACCTTGCAGAACACTTTTATTTCCATTTGCATAAACCAGACTTCACCAGGACGTAGCTTATGGGGGGAAAAGCAAGCAGGTAAAAATCACCTTGAGTGATTTAAAGGTGAATTCTCTTCCTGAAGCAGCACTCAGCTGGCTCAGCTCCAGGAGCCTGGCTGTAACCTCTCTGTGCTCTTGAGCTCTCATTTTGGGGAGCTGACAGAAGGCAGGAGCCTCCTGCTACACAGATTATGTCAGCAGCAAAAACCAAAACCATCCGTCTCAGACCTGGAATAATTTTTGTCCTGCGTGCCTTTTTTTTTTGTTTGGTTTTTTGATTTTTTTAAAAGTTTTTACAGTTTGCTGCTTGGTTGAGCCAGCAGAGGAGCCTCTGTTTGGGCTGCTGGAGCTGGGACAAAATGTCAATAAAAGCAGGGCTGAGAGGGAGCTGCCAGCTGGCACAGGTGTCCTCAGGCATATGTTCCAAGGATGCCTGGAAGCCCCAGGAGCCAGCTTGGTGTGGTAATAAATAAGTCATCCCAGACTCAGTAATTCCTGCTGGCTGCTCTTACCTCATCCAGATGATGGGCTCCTCATGGGAGGCTGTGAGATACAAAAATAGGAATTGTCTGGCAGGGTGGGAGCCACATGTCTGTCTGCACTTGGTTCCTGCCTCTCCTGGCTCTTTGGCTCAGCTTTGAGCAGGTTGAGTCATTTTTAAAACGGACTCTTTCAAATGGACAAGTATTTCCTGTGCTGCATTGGCTGGCAGGATCACTGCACTGCTTGAGGAAAATTCCCTGCTTGAACACGGATGCTGCTCCCCTCTGCTTCAGTACTTGTAGCCCTGAAGAGCAAAAATCAGAGTACAGTAATGTCACGATTCTAAGCCGCACCTTTTCCATTGAAGAATCCAGCCTACCCCAGCAGTGCGGCTAATCATCAGGTGCGACTTATCTATGGACAAATCCCAGTGAAATGCCAACCCAGAAGTGAGAGCCGGCCAGGGAGGGCGCCTGGGGCTGCCTTTAAAGGCTTGGCTGGTCGATGAAAACTGTTTGCAACTTGAGCACCTGACACCAAACCCCGCGCTGGCGCCATTCTGTTACTAACTCGTTACTTTGTCGCACATGGATCCTTGCTTTAAAAAAAAAAAATGTGTCTTATATTTGGGTACGGCTTATATATGGACACAGCCCATGCTCTACCCGGCTACCCCGATGTGCGGCTTATAATCAGGTGTGGCTTATCAATGTGAAATTACTGTAATTCCATAAGTGAAGCCAGCTTGTGGCTAGAGGTGATGTCTTTTATTAGCCCATCCAATAGAGCTGATAAAAAAGCCAAGCTCTCAAGCACACAGATGTTTTTTCAAGCCTCTTTCAGGCTGGAAGTTTCAGGGAGATGCTCAGATAAAGTTAATGGTGGCTGGGATGGCTCCAGGTTACACTCACAAAGAAAATGGGGCTTTAAACAAATGGATTTGATCCCTTTGTCTGTCACATCCCTGAACCTTTTTCAAGGATGCTTCTCTGGCCAGAGCCTGCAGCAGGATCTGGACCAGCAGCCCTGGAGCTAAAACATTTCTGCTTGAGGAAGGGACGAATAATTGCATCTGTGATTATATATGCTGTATATATTAAATTTTCCTCCTTCTAGATACATGCCAGGTTTAGTTCCTATAAGGCCCACCAGTCTGTCAGACATGTCTGATCAATAATTGAATTTTCCTGTGTCACTCTCTCATCTTTTTAGCCACAGTGGGTTTCTGGTGTCTGTGCAGTATCTGCTCTCATTAATGCAATCATCTTGGTCCTGCCCTCTGTGTGCTTTGCTTATGGAGAGCTGCTGTGCAGTCAATGGAATCAGAAAACCATTTGAAAAGGAAAAATAATCTAGGAACAGGAATAGGAAATAATAATGGCTATTTTCTCCATTTTATGGCCACTTTTTCATAGTGCTTGCACAAGAGTTTGTGGTGTCCTTGTTACAGATTTTGCTCATCAAAATTAAAACTGTACATCCAAAATAAGGAAAGAGGGAGCAGAAAGTTTCTCTTGCTGATTTCAAACCACACTAAATTAACTAGAAATGCTGAAGCAGAAGCTGCCAGGGCTCTGACTCCACCAACCTCAGCCAAGAGCTGAGGAACTTGTGGGATATGAACACTGTTAGAAGGAGAAAGCAACGCCAGACAATGATCCTGGGATGTGTGAGCACATAAAGAAGTGTTCTTGTCACTGCCAGCCTGCTGCAGGGACTGCCTTCAGTGTCTGTGACAAATATTTCTCTTTTCTGGAGCGTTGTGAGTGGCTGCATTCACTCAGTTAATGCCCTTAAATGTGATTCTCTCCACTCTGCTTTCCAAGCACTCATCTAAGGGTGCTTATTAGATAAAAAATTCTGTGTATGGCTCTTATTGGAGATGTTTTCGTGTGCCTGGAGATGAAATGTGTCTGATTTATTCACTGCATAAATGCATAAAACCAGGAGTTTTCAAGAGAACTCAGGACAGTTGAGTGCTTGTGTTTATCAAGTGAGAGTGAATTCAGAAGTACCTGCAAGTGTTCTTACAGCCAGAAGCAGCAGCAATGCTGCTCGAGTGTGTTGGGCTCAGGATAAGGGCTTTTAACCTCTCACTTCACAGATTTTCATCTGTTCCCATTTTCTATGCTAAAAAGAGGCAGTTGTAGTGCTGGAGGTGGAATATCTCAGGTAATCACTCACATTTCAAGCCATAACTACAATATTTTCTCTCTAGGTAATGTGTTTCCTATGTAAGTGCTTTCATTTCTAAGGCAATTTAGCAAAATATTGGAAGTGAGGACTGAATTGTCACAAAGAGGAGCAGGTAGTTTCTGGGTTACAAATGAGCATCTTCTGAAAATGTCTGTTTTTTAAAAAATTTATATGTATGCCTGGAGAAATAAAATGTAGGCTTCTGCTTCCCATCTTCTCCAGCCACTTTTATGCCTTTATTCTGTATTTAAGTGGTTACAGAAAGATGAGATGTGGGGTTCTGTTTCCCATCTCCTGCAGTATTAAATATTTTTTTCTTAATAGGTTCCAGAATTGTTTCCTTTGAAGTTATTTCCAGTTCCAGACTCTGAGCAGGAAATACCATCTTTCTTTTCACATACAGATTGGCCTGAATCCTGACAGGGCTGTTCCACCAACAGAGAGCAGAGACAGCTTTGATGCAATAGCTGGGGTTTCTATATTTAATTTTATTTATTTATTTCACATGATTCAATGTTTGAGCTGTGCCTGATGGAATTTGATGCCCCAGCAGTGCTGAGACACACTGATAGTGATAAACACTCACAAAAAACAAACTGCAACCATTGCCAGCTTTAAGGATGCTGGAGGAATACACAATCTAACATGAAAATATTGATTTATTCCATGTCCTGATTAATTTGCTTTTCCCATCACCTTTCTGCAGGTTTTAAGATAAAATAGAGAGTTCATGCATTTTAAAAAACCAATAATAATCAACTATTGATCCAGGTGTGCTGGGGATCAGTAGATCTGGGTGCTCTTGTGTAAAATCTCAGCACTGACACCCAGCACGTGCTGCTTTTAGAGAAATAGGAAATTCATACTCAGGGGAACTTTAAAAATATTTATGCAAGTGCTTAGATCCTTATTTCACGAGGGAGAGGAAATAAGATTTCCTGGCTAGTCTCAGTGCCTGTGGCAAACTCGTACAGCTCCAAAATGAAGTTTTGAATTGGTTTCATGAGCTGCATATCATAAAGTTAGCAAATACAGTGAAGTAAATATTCACTTCTGAAACCAGGTTGTTAGGAGAAATCAGAAGTGGAAGAGGTGACAGGAGCTTTGGAGGCATCGTGGTCCTGTTTCTTGGTTCTAGGTTCTGTGGCTCTGTAGTTCTGTGGTTCTTGGATCAGTGGTTCTGTGGCTTTTGGTTTTGTGGTTCTGTGGCTTTTGGTTTTGTGGTTCTGTGATTCTGTGGTTCTTGGTTTGTGGTTCTGTGGTTCTTGATTCTGTGGTCCTGTGGTTCTGTGGTTCTGTGTTTTTTTGTTTTGTGGTTCTGTTATTTTGTGGTTCTGTGGTTTTTTGTTTTGTGGTCCTGTGGTTCTGTGGTTCTTGGTTCTGAGGCTCTGTGTTTCTTGGTTCTGTGATTCTTGGTTCTGTGGTCCTGTGGTTCTGTGGTTCTTTGTTCTGTGGTTCTGTGGTTCTTGGTTCTATGGTTCTGTGATTCTTGGTTCTGTGGTTCTTGGTCCTATGGTTCTGTGGTTCTTGGTTCTGTGGTTCTGTTATTCTGTGGTTCTGTGATTCTTGGTTTTATGGTTCTGTGGCTCTGCTCTCTGGACCTGCCAGGGGTTCTCATGGTCCCAAAGCTGAGTGTGAGGAGCAGGGCTGGTTGTGCCTGTGCAGAGCTCACAGAAATCTCTGGGATAATTCTGTCCCCACAAGCTGTGCAGATTCTCACAGCTCCCAGAATTCTGATCAAACCCAGGTGTGCCCACTGCTCCTGTTCCTGATCACATCATTCATGGCCTGTTCAGGTGGAATGCTGATTTTATTTTTTGATATTTAGAATTACATTATTGCTGCTGTCTGGGTAGAGCCCAGAGTTCTGTGCCCACCCAGCCCTGAGCATCTCCCAGCTCCAACTGCAAGCACAACAAAGCAATGAGGTGCTACAGCTCTCCTTCCTTTGTCAGGGCTGCTCCCTTCTGACAGATGACACAATTCCATTTAGCAGCACAGTGTGCAGCTGCTGAACCACAGCAACCTTTGGTGGTGCATCCCAGGATGGATTCACTGCAAGGAAAGTGGGGATTAGTCACCCAAGATAATTCTCGGCATCCCTGTCTGTTAATATATTCTACATCCTCCTCTTTTGTCTGCAGAGTGTAATTTATCAGGACTCAGGGCATTTGAAAACTGTGCAAGCAGGGAAGAAAATGGAACGTTTTGCTGCTGATGCAGGGGGCCAGTAATTAAGATTTATCTTAATGTGGAGGCTAAACAGAGACAAGATCATTGATTAAAAGGGCATTGAGTTTGCAGAACACCGAGTTCCCATTTTGAAGAGACACTTAGATCTTCATCATAAATTACACTGCCCACAAAAGCTGCAAGGGAAGATTGTGCAGGGCCTGAAAAATCCCCAATCCCAGCTTTGCTTTCTCTCCTCCTGGCCCAGGAGGAGCTGGTGAGGGACCCCAGCCCAGGCTGGGCACTGGTGGTGTGATGGGCTCTGATAATGAGCACTAATGATGGGCTCTGATAATGAGCATTAATGATGGGCTCTGATAATGAGCACTAATGAGAGGCTCTGAGTATCAGAGCCACTCTTCTGGCAGGTGGGACACATCTGAGTCTCTTCCTGGTGTTCCTGGTCCCATATCCCCATGTCCTGGAGCCCCCAGGCTCCTCAGGCAGATGCTGATTCTGTGTGCCAGGGACACAGCAGTGCCAGCCTCCACCTCTGGCTCTCACCAGAGGTGTTTGGGCTGGGTTTGTTCTCTGCCCTTCATTTCTGTGCCATTTAACAAAGCTTTAACCAAGAGGAGGTAGCTCAGAGGTGGAATTAGCATCCAAGAGAAGCTTTGAGCTGCTTTGTTCTCCTGTCCTCATCAGGAACAGGTGCAGAAACTTCTATTCACTGAGTCTGTTTCTTATGTAGATTTGGAATGGCCCAGTTTTTCTCCACAGTTCTTTTGTTCCTTAGCTAACAATCTCCTTGGCAGTGTGGACTTTGGAGTGATGGAATGACCTGGATTCCACCTGGATCCAGGTTTGGAGACTGAGGGATGCTGTTCAAGGATCAGGCTGTCCCCTCTTGGTTTCCCTCCTGAGCATTTCCCCTTTGCAGTTTCTTCTGCACTTGACATTACTCACGGAGTAAAACCCCTCTTGTTATAAAGTGAAAAAGGAAGCAGAGCAGGATTGAGATGTGATAATATTGGAATCAAATAAAATCCAACCAACAAACTTTTCCTTTCCCACTCCTGTCAGAGGGTGACTCTGCCCCTCTCCTGCAGACCAAGCAGCTCCTCATCCAAGCTCCTTGGTGGGCAGGATCACTCCTGTTTCCTGCAGGCTGTGCTGGGAATGTAAAAAGCAGGATGTCAGAGCTTCCCAGTGCCTGTGGATGTGGAGTGCCAGAGGACCCAGTTGGCAGAAAGCACAATGTATAATTTACTGTTAATCGTGGGATTATGTGGATAAACAGACTCTGCTGCCTCACAATGTTATTTGGTTAATCAGCTGTAATCTTAGCAGCATGAACAACTCCAATCCACACCCACAGCGTCCCAGGCTCCCAAACCAGCAGCACAGCTCTAGTGCAGCTCTGTGGCTGCTCTGGGCACAGCTCAGTGCCCCTCCTGTGCTCAGACCTGCCCATCTCCACCTTCTCCTGCTGCCAGGGTGTCAGTGCTCCCCAGGGTGATGGGTGAGCTGCAGCTGGAGCTCCTGGAGCTCTCCTGGCTGGGCTTTGGCAGCCCTGCCACCAGCCAGGACCTGCTGCCTCTGCCCTTGGTCCCTGGGTTCATTTTCAGGTGGACAGTGCCCAGCTGCCTCTTTCCCACGTGCTCTTTCAAAACACAAATGGCATTTCTGTGTCACTCCTTCAGGTCTGTGCCTCAGTTTGTCACTGGTGGGGTGGTGTGGTAGTGAGGGACAAATCTGAATGCTGAGCCACGACTGACATCGTCCTGGGAGGCTCCACTCCTGGAATTCCAGCCTGCAAACTGCACCATTCTCATGACCTCAGGCTGCCGTGGATTTCTCTTGATAACACCATCTAATCGGATTTAGAGTTTAATTAAACAGCTGTCACTCTGCTTCCTCATTCTGCCACAGTCCAATTCCTTCCCGAGTCAGTCTTGGCTGAATGCTTGCCTGCTTACAGCGGACAGGTTGGATGAACATCATGTTTGCTCTTCAGCTAAATCCGAGCAAGATTTTGTGTCCCTGCTCTTTGTGCCATTGGTGCCAGGAAGGGATGGAATGAAATGTGAGGTTGCTGCAGAGTCAGCCCTGGGGTTCCCTGGGTGTGAGCACAACCTTCTCAGCTCTGCCTAGAGCACTTCTGCAGAGATGTTCTTCTCCTTTGTAAGGAAGAAGTGATTTTTCTGAAAACCAATCTACAGTTTGCTCTGGAGCAGTCAGTGCAGCTGTGGAAGGAAATGTTGAGGCCAATGCTGCTGCTGGTGGATTTATCCACATGAACCCTGACACAGGCAGAGCAGAGTGTGAGTGAGCTCTGTGGGCTCTGAGCTGCAACAGCAGCTCCAAGGAGGAAAGCTTGGACATCTCCTGGGGAACGCTGGTTTTGCATCAAATTCTGTCAATAAAATTTACAGTGAACTCTTACACACAAAATTTAGCAATTTGCTTTCAAACATGTTGTCCTTTGATACCTCCTTGACCCTAACCACGAGTTCTCTTCTAATTGTTAGAGTGTCCTGGTTTGGAGGACAGGTGTCTGCTGAGAAAGGCAGGAGTCTCTCTTGGAATGGAGAATGTAAACCCCCTTCCTCCAAATTATTGGAATTTTGAAATCAAGGGGCTCTCAGGCAAAGATATGGGAATAGGAATAACAGTTCTTTACTAGGGAAATCAAAATAGAAATACAGAACTACAAAGAACAAAGCCCAAACCCTGGCAGAGTCAGAATCCAAGCTGGCAGCCGTCAGTCAGTCAGGGTGGTGGCAGCAGTGCCATTCAATGGTGGCTGCATCCTCCTGCAGTGACAGATGTGCTTCAGTTGGAGCAGTGCTCCTGGACAAGCTGCAGTTTTCCCTCCAAAGATCCAGTGGTGATGTGGAAAAGTCCGGTTTTCCTCTGGAGTCCAGGGGAACAAGGGCTGCCTTAGTGTCCCAAAACCTCTGGTTTTATCCTGCTGAGAAATGTTGGGCTCTTCCCCCTGGCTGGAGCATCTCCCCATGGGATGCAGTAATTTTATCAGTGCCACAGTGGGACTCAATGGCCATGAGCAGAAGAGAACTCCCTGCAGGAAGGATGGGTTGTGAAAAGATAAAGAACACTGCCCCAGCTGGTTTATAAAATCTGGCCATGAACAGGAGATGTCCCCTTTGGAAATAAAGAACATTGCCCCAGCTGGTTTCAATGGATGTTCCATTAACAGGAGATATCCCACAGAGAGATCAGGATCACTGCCCCACTCTCAACAGATGGTGACAGAACAGAAACCTTTGATCACATCCTGTACTGGAACCCAAGACATAGAGGGAAAACTGTTCTTTAATTATCCTTTTGGTTAATTACATAAGTTTAAATGGTAATTCTTTCCTTCATGACTGTATCCATTGAAGGGATGGCCTGGTAACAGGAAATCCCATCCTAGCAGGGATTTGTGGATGTTCTCAGGCAGGAGAGCCAGCTCAGCTCTGCAGTATCAGTCAGTTGTTGTTGGCATTTGGGCATGGTGCTGCAGACAGCTGGAGGCTTCCCCAGCTCCAGCCTCCCTTCTTTCCAGGAGGATTATCTGTGCAGCTCCCTGTGCCAGCCCTGGCTTCTTTAGAGTTTGCAGTTCACTTACAGAAACTTCTTTCTGACCTGGATATTGATGCTGACTTACAGTGCATCTTCCTTCCCTTTTCTCAATTTACTCTACTCCTCTCCTGTTTGAATTTCTTGGGGAACAAGTCCAAACACTGCTATCAGATGCTTTCAGGTTTTTTGGCACACAAAATAAATTTCATTTTAGAACTCTACATGCTGCCTGCACAGAAAGTGGATTAGTTCTTGGGGGAGTTTAAAAATTAAAGAATGTGGAAATGGCCAGGATACTGGGATTTTGAAAAGTGTCTTCATTTAAAATGAATTTGTAGTCTCTCTGAAAGTTTTCTAGGAGTGTTGCCTGCAATCAGGGCAGTATATTGCATTTAAAAATGAGACCCAGAAGCAGCAGCCCTGCAGGCTGTTGGGTTTCCTGATGGTGTTGGCAGGACAATTGTTTTCCTGATGGTTCTGGATATGCTGCTTGTGCTTCCCAGTGCATATTCAGGGAAACAAATCTGGGTGCTGAGCCAGAGCCCTGGCTCTTGTTCAGGGTGCTCACAGACAGACAGACAGACAGACTCTACCTGAGCTCCTTTTATTTTTATCTGTTTCAGTTCAGCTTTTGAGGAGTTCTGGGCTGTGGATGCTTCCCTGCCCTGCTCAGAGTTTTCTGTCAGTTCTTGTGCAGACAGTGGGTGATTCTCCCTGAATTGCCTTTGGCTTTATTGCAGCAATAAAGGAACACAGAGAGCTGTGCCACGAGGCTGTTCCACATCCAGGGATACAGGCTACACGCTTTTCTATTTTAGTTCTAAACAAAAAAGACAATAAAGTCAAGGCTTTGTTCCTTGGTTCTCTTTTTCTGCTTTGTTTTAACTGTCACAGGGCTCTTAGAGCCTGAGGAGGGGAAGTGGCAGAGCTGAAAATTGCTTTTAGTACAGTGTGTGATATATTAATTGCTTACACATCAGTATTTCTTAATCTGTGTAATGCCCATGAGTTATGGCTGCTTCCAGGAGGTTTCCATCTCTGCTCAGAGCTGGGGCTGCATGGGCACCAATCCCTTCCCAGGAACTGCAAGAGCAGTGATTTAGGGTTCTTACATTTCTAGAGCACTCAACATTCCTTTTTAGCATTTCCTTTTAAGTTTGATGGGATTTCTTACAAGACCTGCAGGAGAACCTGTGAAATAACAAGTTGCCAGATGAAAAGAAAATCTGACCTAAATTTCAGACTCACTAAACTTGAATTGAAAACAGAATCAACAGCATCAGAGCCTCATTTTGCTGCTGTTGACATCAGTGGCTGCAGTCCTCATGACTCCAGCGCTGAGGAATTTGCTGAATATTTTATTCACTTTATATTGAAAAGTTGGAGAACACTTTGAAGTTCTTCCTGCATGGGAATCTTGGGAATACAGTGATGCTGGAAGAGTTCAGGAGTTCCAAGTCTTAGCCTGGTTGATGGTGCATTGAAAGGCTTTTATTTGCCACGGCCCCAGTTCAGATTTCCTTGTAATTTCCCCTGCAGTTACAGCATCACTGACTCCTTCTGGATTCCTGACATTGCTTCATTGGCCATGGCAGAGGAAATTAAATAATCTTGAAACAGTTCCAGACACAAAGTTCACAAAGAGGCCTCGTCTTTGCACTGGGCTTGGATTCACAGAGCAACATTTTTATCCAAACATTGCCAGACAGGTCTACACCAGTAAAAACTCTGAAATCACAGTTGGAAGGTGAATACTTGGAATACATCAATATATCTCAAAGGCAGGAGATGCTGAGCTGAGTTTAGCTTCCGTCGTGCAGCACCGAGTGTTTATTCAGCAGATCAAACAGGGCTGGGTTTTATGAATTTTATCTTTAGCAGAAGTGAGCTGGAGTGTGATTTGTGTGCTCTGCAGGACACAGAGATCCTGAACACAGCCATTCTGACGGGGAGGACGGTGGCAGTGCCCATCAGGGTGGTGTCCATTGAGGAGAACAGTGCTGTCACCGACATTTCCGAGTCCGTGGAGTGCAAATCCTCCGGGGAAGACGTCATCAAAGTGAGTTCCTGCCACCCAGTGGCTCCTGCATTGTTGTGGTTTATACACGAGAGGAAAACAGCCTGGAATACTCCTTACATCAGCTCCTGCAAGTTAATTGTGCTCCTGCCTCAAAGTAGATTTTGGGATGAGTGGGTGCAGCCACCACACCCAGATTAATTTTTATTATGTCCTGGTTCTGAAGTGATTTCACCTGAGCTCCTCTGTGCACAGATTCCATTCACTGGAAGCAGCTGTGCTGTGAGTGCTGCTCCCCCAGATGTTCCCATCATCTTTCCAGCTGTGCCTGCTGGGCTGGATGAGCATTGCCAAGTGGGTGACACAGCTGGAGCTGTGCTCAGTGGCACTGCCTGGGGCAGCACAGCTCTGGTGCTGCAGGGAATTCCCCCTCCTGCCTTTGGGGACTGCCTGAAAACACAGGGCACACAGAAGGAGGAGAATAAATAAATAAGTCAATACAGTAATTTCACGATTATAAGCCACACCCGAATATAAGCAGCATTTTTTTTTTTTTTTTTTTTTAAAGCAAGGATCCATGTGTGACAAAGTAACGAGTTAGTAACAGAATGGCGCCAGCGCGGGGTTTGGTGTCAGGTGCTCAAGTTGCAAACAGTTTTCATCGACCAGCCAAGCCTTTAAAGGCAGCCCCAGGCGCCCTCCCTGGCCGGCTCTCACTTCTGGGTTGGCATTTCACTGGGATTTGTCCATAAATAAGCCGCACCTGATGATTAGCCGCACTGCTGGGGTAGGCTGGATTCTTCCATGAATAAGGTGCGGCTTAGAATTGTGAAATCACTGTAATTCTATTTATTGAAGGCCTTCAGGTACATTTGGGGCAGACACCCAAAAATGGAGCACGGGTCGCAAGTTTTCACATTTTTATAAGTTTGGTCCATTTGGATATTGAGGTTTAATCTCTCAATTACAGCTTCAGGTAAAGAAGTTATTTAAAGTCATTTACCCCCAGTTTGCTCCCCCCAATCACTTTTGTTTCCATCTCTGGGGCCTCAGGTAGTGAGGGGTCCTTGATTCCCAGGAATTGTTGTGTCTGCCCAAAACAGGAAAGCAGCAGTGACTCTGTGTGTGGAGTTCAGAGTTACACACTAAAGAACTGCAGGATTACAAATTTATGAAAAATATAAAAGCATCACAGAAGCTGTTTCCTGTGTGTTTGGGAAATATGCAGAACCTCTGGGGAGGTGTGGCTGTGGCACGAGTGCTAACACACACCTGGCTGAAAAACACAGCCCAGATAAATGCTTGGAACAAAAAGGTTTTCTCATCTCACCATAAAGGAAAAAAGTCTTTTTAATTTTTTTTTTTTCCATCTAGAATGTTCTTGTTTCCACAAAATTTCTTTCATTATAGAGGGAAGTGGTTTGGGGTTCAAGGCAAATTGACATCTTCAATTGGTTCAGATATTAAAAAGCACTCAGAAAGCTTCAAATGAGCACAGAGGCCTTTCATCCTTAATTCATTTTGAAATTCTCCATCAAGCTTTTATGTTCAATTCTTTAGAAATATCATCTTCCTCTGTGAAATCCTGCAGTAGGGACCTGGTTGGGAGTAACTTTTCTGCTTAAAAATGAAATGCAATCATCATAAATGATGTCTTTTGGGCAAAGCTCATGGTACCAGGGCTGTGTGCATGAGTTTATAGTTCATGTAAATCCTGTACATTTCCTTAAACCACAGACTTAGGGGAAAATGGAGTTATTGATGGGAGCTATTGAAAGCTATTTAATATTTACACATATTTTCATCTAGAGGTTCAGGCAGGTATTTTGGTGTGCTTTTAATTGTGTGGAATTTCTGGTAATTTGGATTCAGCCAGACCTGGCAGAGTGAGGCCAGCACTGAAGCTGCTCAGTGCCTGTCTGCACTTGGCTGTAATATTTGGTTATCAAATAAATGTCTGGTTCATGTAGAGACCCTAAAGGTACTGCTCCTGCCCAGCAAGTCCCCAGCAGCTCCAAGTTTATTTGTATTAATTTTTACTTCAGCTGGGCTGCATTACATTGCTCTCAGTAAGAGAACCCTATGGAAATCTGAAATTAGGATCTCTGCAAAGAGCAGGTGACAGTGTCCCAGTGACACTCATGTCCCAGGGCAGCTCAGAGCACAGCTTGTGTCCTGTCTGAATTGCTGATTGCTGCTCCTTTTGCTTCTTTTATTGGCTCACAGTTCCCAGTATTAACTTCCAAATTTACAGCTGAATTCATGAACTTTAAATGCCTTTGAGTGCTCCAGACCTTCAAGCAGTGGTCCAACCTTTTAAAAGTGGACACAAAATTTATTAGGGCACTAAAAAGGAAGCAAAAGCCAAATTTTATTTCACTAAGCTGGAATTTACCAATAGAATCTGTCTGGGCCCATTAGCAGAACTGCAGGTGCATGCACAGGCTCCTTCCCTGGCAGTTCAGCTGGAGCTGCTGCTTCTGCTGCCGCTTTTGTGCAAGTTTGGGGTTCCTGAGTCACCTGCAGGGACAGCTGGGGTTCCTGCTATGAGGAACACAAATCCCCTGCCCCTCAAGGTTTGTGCTCTGTGCTCAGTGGCTGATGAGCTGCAGATCCCTCTGCCCACACCCAAAACCAGCAGCTGCTTCTCGGCAGTGCAAAGGCAGCAGCCCGGTTCTGCAAAATACAAACCAGAACCCTGAACTGCACTCCTTGCCCTGCTGATGCTGTGTGAGCACAGAGCCACGTGTGTCAAACTCAGCAGCTTTGAAACAGGGGTGAAAACCACAACGTGGAAATGCCATTGTTCTGCTGCTCTGAAGCCCGGGACTGGGAAGGTTTTGCTTCAAAATCTGATGTGTTATGTTGTGAACAAGATAAAAAACACAGAGCCCACCTCTGCGTTATATTATGAAATTTAGAGCCCACCTCTCTGTTTTTTATATTGTGAACAGGTTAACAAACACAGAGCCACCTCTCTTTTGTGTTATATTGTGAACAGGTTAACAAACACAGAGCCCACCTCTCTGTTGTGTTATATTGTGAAATATAGAGCCACCTCTCTATTTGTTATATTGTGAACAGGGTAACAATCACAGAGCCACCTCCCTGCCCTTCTCCACACCTTCCCTGGTCCTGTGATTTCTGGGATCAATGTACATCAGCACAGCAGCAGAGGAGCTTTATAAAAATGAAGTTTTGCCACGCTTGTGTCAGGTGCCAGCAGAGCAATCAGGGCAGCAATGGGTGCAGTTTTTACTTTTTGATCCATTAGGAATGGGCACAGCCCTGCCCCAGCAGCCAGCCCCTGTGGAGCTGCAACTGAGAATGAGATCTCAGGCTGGGATGCATCCAGCAGAACAAGTTTTAACACCTTCAAGTCTCATAATAGGCACAAATTTCAAGGGCAGCTGAAGAATTTTCTAAACCACATCCTTGCAGACTTCCCTCCCTGTTCTCTCGTGCCATCACCCTGCTCCCTGCCTGCCCTGGGCACAGCCCAAAGGAAAAATCAGAGCAGCTGCAGCAGCAGCACCTCAGGTTCCACAGAAAGTGCTTCAAAATCACCTCCAAAGCTTCAAGATCAAGGCTGGGAAAGGAAATGGGAGAAAGATCTGATGGGAGGGTGATGGGTTTGCTCCAGTCCTTGCTGAGAAATGCACTCAGAGGAGAGGATGGTTTGATGCTGCTTTGCTTTCCTGCCCCTGGTTGTAATTCTCTCACTGTGAATCTGTGTGAGCTAAGAAATGACAAACACTGTGCTGCTCTCAAATGCACAGCTACTGAGTAGATGGAATTAAAAATCATTTCACCCTGGGACCCAGCCTTGCCAAGCAGGATATTTGGGGCTGGGAACATCCCCAGTGAGGAGGAGCCAGGCTCTTTGCTCCTCCCCATTTCCAGAAATTGTCTGGGGAGTCACAGGGCAGATTTTGGGGTTCTGTGCTGATGGGAGCTGCAGAGAGCTCCTGTGGCTCAGCACAGCCCCAGCTCAGCTCCAAAACCCCTTGGGAGCCAAGAGATGCCCTCCAGCCTTATTTTGTGCCCCTTTTTCCTCTCAGCTGTGTCGTGGTGAATGATGTTCACTGGTTCAGAGTGCTGCTGCTGCTCTGAAAGGCTGCTCTGAAATCTCTGTCTGACATTAGTTAATGTGCGGCCTTTCCCTAAGAACAGCTCTCTTGCTTTGGGGGGTTTCTGCTCAGTTTTGCTAATCTGGCTGCTGACAGTGAAAAGGCAGAGAGAGCCCAGATTGCATCCAAACCACAGCCCTGGATTTCCAAATTCTCCTTTTTGGGTCCTGGTGAGCTTTGCTGGGAGCTTTGCCTGAGGCCTGGCCCAGGGTCTGAATCCACATTTGTGATGTGGCAGCACAGAGCACACACAGCACACACAGAGCACACACAGCAAACAGCCCTGGTGTCCAGAGAGAGCTGGGGTACACACAAACCAGTCCATAAAAACTTCATCAAACCAGAATTAATACCAGCTCCTGCTCCCTGTGCCCAGGTGTTGCTCTAAAAAAGATTAATTCTTGTGCTGGGTCACGGTGAAAAGCACTCCTGGGGTTATTCTCAGATGGAATGTGAGAGCACCAAGCCTCTCCTGTATTAATGTGGGAGTTTTTCTGCAGGGCTGTGTTTACTCTGTGCTGGCTGGCAGCTCCTGGCTGCATTTTCAGAACCACCAAACTCCAGGGGTGGCTCTGGCAGTCCCTGGAGCCATCAGCAGCTCCTGGGATGCAGGTTTCCATTCTGGAGGCAGCGTCACAGAGCTGTAAATACCATGGAAAGGGCTCAGCTCTGAAGCTTTAACTTTTATCAGGCTTAAACAGTTTAATTTGGAAAAAAAAAAAAAAAAAAAAAGAGTAGTATGGGCCTTGAGACAGCTTTGGTTTTCCGCTAGGTTACTGATTATTCAGGATTATGCAGCCAGGCAGTGAAATCCTTCTTAGGAAGCCTGATGTTATGTAGAGGATTTCCTTTGTGTGTAAGACCACAGTGTTTAATTGGAATCAAGGCTGGAGAGCCACATGGAGTCTTCTTTCAAAACCTGTGGAATTTAATAGAGGATAATTCCCTTTGTGCAGAGAACGTTGTTCAGAAGAAATCTTAGGAGAAATTCTATGGCAATGAATATCCAGACACAGACATGAATATTCAAAAAACTCAGGGGATGATTATCACTGTCTAATATTTGCTATAAATTGCATGTTGGTCTGTGGTGAATGAGTGATCCTGGTGGAATGGAAATCTGCTCCCAGAGCCTCAGTGTGTCAGTGATGACACTGAGCTAAACACCTTTGAAAAGGGCTGAACACCTTTATTCTTTAGTGATTATCCTGTAATTTTATTATTTTTTTTTTCACTGCAATTGAGATTCCTCTAAGAGGCACTGGAAAGAGCTCTGCTCATAGAAGTGCTGTCATAAATATTTAAACATTTATGTAACCTTTGAATATTTTAGCACCATTTACATTAGTAGAACAGAAATGGGTAAATGGGTTTACAGACAAAAGTACAAGATTCTGAACCTGATGAACACAAGCAGGACATCCACTGTTACCAAGTCTGCTTCGTCCTAAAATCAGACAGATTTTTACCTAGAACATGGGCTGATGCCATAAACTTGACAGGATTGCTGCATTAAAAACTTCCCTTTTCTCTGGGCTGGTGTCTCCAGAGCTGGAAATTACTGGGAGGATAAACAAGAGTGGACTCACAGAGAGAACCTCTCATTTCTTTTTGGGTTTTGCAGTTGTCATTTTTGCAGTTGTCATTTTTACAGCTGTCATTCTTTCCACTCCTGTGTAGAGCGGATACAACAGGGCAGAATTTTGAGTTCACCATTTTTGAAAGGCAGCCTTGGCTTGTTTGTAACGTGAAATTTGTCTTTCCAAAACCACCAGTAGTAATTAAATTTCCAGCAGTAACTGAAGGAGGATTTCTCAGGGATCTCTAGTGGAATTTAACCCAACAAACCCAAATATTCTCCAGAGGTGCTGCAGGACAGAGGTCACGGTGGGATCCAAACTTTAATCTGAAAGGAGGGAGTGAAGGGACACCTAGAGGTTCTGCATTTAACTGGTGACAACTCCAGGAATATCCTAAAATTGGCTGCAGCCGGTGTGCAGGGGGCCAGGGGAGAGGGAGATCCTGCCCAGAGCTCAGGGAGCCACAGGTGTGTCCAGGAGTGATTCTCCTCCTTTCCAGGCAGCACTTTTCTCTGTCAGCTCAATAAAATGTGATTTGTTGCAGAGAGAATCTGTCCCAGTCATCTGGAAAGGGAATGGTCTTTGTTACAAAGGGGCACAAAAATAAAATGCCAGGAAGAAGACAAAGAGGAAGCCTCCAGGGGATTGTGCTTAGCCCTGTCTTTTGCTGCCTGCTTCTTTATTTTAGTTTAAATCTGGAGAAAGACGTTAGGAAAATAGAAAAAAAAAAAAAGAGAAAAGTGGTTGAATGCAGCTTAATAATGAAAGAAACTGCTGAAATAGCATCAGAGAGCTCTTTAAAATGCAAAACTTCTTGCTGATCTGCTAAGCAGGAAAGAAAAAACTCAATCACTTAAAGGTGGTGGCTGAGCAGGCTTTGCCTTCATCACTGCTCACTTCTTCTGATGGCAGAGATAAAAAGCACTTTGAGAGGGAGGATGTTCCATAGTAAAAGCAGAAATACTACAGGAGATGAGAGGCAATCACTACTCACAGGCTCCAGCTTCTGTTGGAAACTTCCTTGTGTGGAGTGGGCAGGAAAGAGCTGAGGTTGCCCAAGCCCTGCTCCAGGATCTTCCAGAGATGTTCGGAGAGCCTGGGGAAAACAGAAAAGTACTTCTCTCTATCACAAACTCGTAAACAAATACATCTTTTTAATAAAAAATAAAAAAAAATTAAAAAAATTAAAAAAGAATTAAAAATTAAAAATCTTTTGCTCTAATGTGGCTAATTCTTTAAAAATCTGCTTCCTATCCTTCCTCCATAATTGCCTGTGACACTTTGGTCACCCTGTGTGTCCATCCTGTTTTATCCCCCAGAACAGAGCAGTGTGGCCAAGCTGCACTGAATAACTCCAGAACTTGTCTGGGATGTTATTCCCACCTTGCTCAGCCTTAGCATTGAGGCACCACGGAATCCGTTCCCTGTTTTTGTGAACACCTGCCCAGCAAGCCAGACCCTACCTGGGGCTTGCTGGAGTTGTGGATGGGAGCAGAGTCAGAACATCTGCTCTGGGAGAAACCTTGTTCATTTATGTTTTATTTGCTTAATTATATTATTTATTTAGTTATATTCTTTATACTTCTAATATAACTATAAATTTGATATATATAAATATAAATAATAGTAAATATATAATTATAAAATACAAATAAAATAAATATAAAATTTTATCCCATATTATTAATTATATATTATATTATATTATATATTGTATTATATATTATATATTATATATTATATATTATATATTATATATTATATATTATATTATATTTATATATTATATTATATTATATTATATTATATTATATTATATTATATTACATTATATGTATTATATATACGATATTGATGTATATTATTTATTATATTAATTTATATAGTTTTTATTTATTTATATATGTATATTTAAAATTTATTTACGCTGTATGAGGGAAGGGCAAGGAAAGCAAACACCCTTGCTGTAATTTTTCTTCTGCTATGGCTGGACTCAGCTGAGGTTGTTGCTTCCAGGAGATGCAGCTCTGGAAGTGCTGCCTTGGTCAGGATGGTGCTCCCAGGATGGATGAAAAGAGTTCAGATGCGTTCAGAATTACAGGACACAGCTCAGCCTGAGCTTTGCTGTCCTCCCTGTGTGCTGCCCCTCTCAGGAGTGCAGGACAATCATGTGGGACATGAGCAGTGCTGCTTCTCAGGGAGGACAAGAAATGTTTTGTAAAGCCGCTCCTCAAGACCTGCCCGTGCTGCTGGTGCACGTCCAGCCATCAATAATCACCAGCCTGGAGCAGTGTGAGCGCTTTGTGTGCTGCTCAGCCTCCTCCTTGGGATGCTCCACAGGCTTGTTCTGCCATTTGTTTGTGCCACAGCCACAAAGGCTTGGAGCAGCTTTCCCAGTACAGATGGAGATTGGATCTCAGCCCAGAACCCTTTTGCGATTGCAGCTTTGCTACTACTGTTATCCTTTTTTCTTTCCCCAACAGTTAGATTTGTTCTACTTACTGACGACACTCAGCTTCAGACAATATAAAATCATGCATCTGGAGCAGACCTGACCAGTCTGAAGCTCAGAAATCTTTTATCAGCATGTACAAGTGGTTTGCACCATGCATAAATAAACAACTTGCACATCTGAACCAGAAACATTTTCAGGATGATTCCTGTCCCAGGGTGAAGCTGATGCAGAGACACCACAGAAAGAACAAGCAGCCCATCTAGGGGTGTGTTCTGAATAACTCGTGCTGTTCTATAGGATATTAAACATGTTTTTGGGTTCCTTGTGAGCTCTGCTGCACAGTGCTTTTAGATTAGATCAGTCATTCTGAAGCAGCCTGGTGTGAACCAAACCTGCTTCTGTATTGCCATTCAAGTTAATAAGTGGAAAATTAGGCCATGCCATTTATGGTGCTAAAATGAAGATGTTTCTGCCCCTTTCAGCCTTTTAAAGCAGCTTAGGTGGTCTGAGGGAGAAGCCTGGAGAGGGATGGGTCAGGTATTGCAGCACAGAGCTGTTCTCTGAGGGAACGAGGCAGAGAAATGTTTGTGTTGTGTTCTCTGAAGTTTCTTTTTGCAATCTCACCGTCCAATATTTTACCTGAGTGTGAGCAGTGCCCAAATCAAGAGCGGACTGAGCCTGGGGCAGCTCAGCTCCTGCAGCTGTGGCCACAGAGGACATCCATCTGTTGGATCAGTCTGGGACATCAGCACTGCCAGCTGATCATCCTCATTGCAATTAAATTGTGTTGGGAATGATAAAAGGGAGCAGATAATAATATAAACCCATGTTCAGGTGGAGAGATGCATTCCCACCATCACCAGTGCTTATTAGGGGTGATGGAACAGGATCCTGGCAGGGTGGGAGCAGAGCTGGGATCTGCTGGCTTTGCTGGTAATTTCTGCAGACAGAGCAGCTCATTTGGTAATGTAACAGCTCCCACTGCTCACCACTTAATGTATGATTAATGTGCCACAGGATTTCCCCAGACATTTATGACACCTTCAGGAATAGAAATGACAATGACTTTATCACATGGAGTCACTTCATACTATCTGCATCTCTCTTAATGATTTATATATCCAGGAGTGATTTTATCACTAGTACTCAGTAACATAATAAATGAGAAAACTCAATGGTCTGTAAATTACAACACTGATTAAAGAAGTGATTACTGATATAACTCTTACACGGCTCTGATAATGCTTGCTTATATTTCAGGACAGCATTTACATATTAATGATAAATCTACCCTAGTGTTTAGAAATACTTTACAGCTTTAATCAAAATGTAAACATTTATAAACAGATAATGTTTATTGCAGAGGAAATGAGTCGACTTCTGTTACTCTTCAGTGGGTGAAATCTACTGCAGAGCCAGTCTTGAAAGCAGCATCAGGTCATCCTCAGGGTAGAGCCTGGGCTGGCTGCTGGCCCAGTGGAGACCAGTTTGGCTTTGCTGGTTCCTCCTGGCCAGCTGGGAAGGAGCTTTGCTCATGAAGAATTCCCCAGCACTGCTGTTGGTTTGCAGATCGCAGATGGAAAATCAACTTCAGAAATATTATCCAGAATTCAGGCATCCCCCCTGAGCCAGGGGAGGATTCAGTGTTCAGCAGGCCATCATTAACAGCACAAATTGCAGGGAGCCTTTTCTGTTTGTTTGGGGTTGTTTGGTCCCAGAGATCACCTCTTCTCTCCCCTCTCAGGTTTCTGACAGGTGTGACTATGTTTTTGTCAATGGCAAGGAGATGAAAGGCAAGGTGAACGCCCTGGTGAACTTCACCTACCAGTACCTGAGCGCTCCCCTGCACATCACGGTGTGGGTGCCACGCCTGCCCCTGCAGATCGACATCTCTGACACTGAGCTCAGCCAGATCAAAGGCTGGAGGGTCCCCGTTGTTTCCAACAAAAGGTGGGTTTGGCTGCTGCATTGCATGGGTGGAGTGCAGAAGGAATGCTCCCAAAACGCAGAGTGGAGCAGCGTGGAACCCCTGATTTACCAAAATATCAGTATTGGTGTAATACTGACATTCAAATATGAGGACAAAAGACTCGCTAACAATTTAAATTAGAAAGTGTATGTTTATTCAGAGCTGGGCAGCAGTGTCAGGTAACCCTCTAATAAACACTGCAAAATCACAGGTGATCACAGAGTTTATTTATTGACAAAAAGCCCAAATAAATCCATATTCATAATGCCAGCCCCTCCCATCCCTGCTTCCTCTGGGGTGATTTACCAAAATATCAGTATTGGTCTAACACTGACGCTCAACTATGAGGACAAAAGACTCTCTAACAATTTAAATTAGAAAGTGTATGTTTATTCAGATCTGGGCAGCAGGGTGGGCTAACCCTCTAATACACACTGCAAAATTAGAATCTATTAATTGACAAAAGGGTTAAACAAATCCATATGCATAATAACAGTCCCTCCCATCCCTGCTTTGGTGGACCTGTCTGCAAGCAGAGGGAATTGTGCAATAAGAGGGGATCACTTTCAGCTGCTATCTTATTGTCTTCTAGTAATTTAGTGACTAAGGTTTGGTATCTCAGTGATGACTTTCAGTTTAATTTCACTTATGGTTTCCATATTGTCAGAATTTTTTGCCAAGCAATCATATTTATAAGGTTTTCCTGATCCATCCTTCTCAACAGGCACCTTTCACTATCCCTGCAGTGTTAATTCTCACTGATGTTGCTGATGTCATTTGCCCGTGCTGTGTTGTGTCCCCAGGCCTGCCAGGGACAGCGATGACGAGGACGAGGACGAGCGCAGGGGCCGGGGCTGCACCCTGCAGTACCAGCACGCCATGGTCAGGGTGCTCACCCAGTTTGTGGCCGAGGACTCGGGGCCCTGGGGCCAGCTCAGCTACCTGCTGGGCTCGGACTGGCAGTTTGACATCACCGACCTGGTCAGGGACTTCATGAAGCTGGAGGATCCTCACATTGCCAGGCTGCAGGAGGGCAGGGTCCTGGTGGGCCGGGAAGTGGGGATGACCACGATGCAGGTACTGCTCTGAGCAGGGCTTTGGGGACACTGCCACGCCTGCCATGTCACACAGAGCTGTGGGATTGTGTGTGTGAACCCTCACTAAAGCAGTGACTGCTGTGGGCAGGGCTTTGGGGACATTGCCACCCCTGCCATGTCCAGGTGTGGGATTTTACATGTGAACCTCTCTAAAGCAGAGCAGGAGGATGAACAGAGATCATCTGGGGGATGTGAGGGAGGTGGAGAAGACTGAAGTGCCTGGAGTGGCTTCTTCAGTTCCCTAAAGAGAGCAGCATGGCCCTTTGTTTCAGCAGAGGGAGGGATGTTCTGCTGTCCTGATGTTCCCTCAGAAACAGAAAAAAACACAGAAACAAGCATTTCCAAGCCAAGAAATGAAGGACAAATCCTAGGCTGGTGGGAGGATTGATGAGCTCCTCCATGGAAGGCGAGTAACAGGAGAAGGATTTTAAATCCCCTCTTGTGCTGAAATAATGCAAATAACACAGCTGGGATAGGACTAGTCATAATTTTGGGTGGTTCTCAGCCATGAGCTCTGCACTCAGGTTTTCTGACCCTGCTGATGAAATCAGACTCCCTTTTGCACGTGCTCCTCATTGCACAAAGCTTTGGAGACAAGAAGGGATGGTGACCTTAAGAAAGATTGCATTAATTGATCAGCCTGTTCCTAAGTCGATTCTTCTGTGCTTCTCCAAAGGTTTTGTCTCCTCTGTCTGACTCCATCCTGGCAGAGAAGACGGTGACAGTGCTGGATGACAAAGTGACCATCACAGACCTGGGGGTGCAGCTGGTGTCCGGGCTCTCTCTGTTCCTGCAGCCCAGTGCAGCCACCAGCAGAGCCATCGTGGCCACAGCTGTTGCCCAGGAGCTGCTGCACACTCCTAAGCAGGTAATGAACACTGTGAATGTGCTGATGGGGCAGGTTTTGTCAGTGTATAATTCATAGCAAGTCCAGAATTTAGACTTTAGCTGTGTCCATGGTAATTGCTTTCCCCTACAGATACTCTGGAATTGTCATTTCTTCCCTTCCAATATGGACTCCATGTGCAAAAAGCAGTAAAAGTTCTACCTACACTGAAGTTTGTGCTGTTTGCAGTTTCAATTCCCTTTCTTCAGCAATGAGCCTGTGTTATTTTCTCTGTTATCACTTTGCACAGTGATCCTGCTCTGCTGTACGAACCCTGTTTTTTTGTGCTGGAGAGCACAGAGCTCTTTGGTCACAATATAATATCTTGAGGAGCTGTAAAATAGAGGCAGAACATGGCCATGTTCATTTCTGTTCCCTCCTGGAGCCCTGACACACTGCCAGGTTCATCTCTCCTTTCGTTTTTCATGTGGATTTTGGAGGTTTCATCATCCAGTTCATGTGCTGATCTATTAATTGAAGCAAATTCCCTTCTCTCTGGAGGGGTCTCTGAAACAGCTTGTCTCAGGTCACAAGCTCTGTGGAAAAGAAGCTTGGAGAACCCCACCAGATCAAATCCAACAGTCACTCTGGCCCAGAATAAACCCAGGGGTCAGAACGTGCTTCCTGCTGTTGATTTGAGGATTTGGGGGCTGGGAACCATGCAATTAAATCTGTCCACAGCTCCTGCTCTTGCAGAAACTGTTTTTCCTCTCCCATAGATAGGGAGAGATCTCAAGTCAAGTTTTATGGCCCATTTTCATGATTATTGCTACCTAATTTTCTGGAACATAAAAATAATTTCGTTTGTTTTATAACTTAGTGACAGCAAAATGTCCAAACTAAAAGGACACGGTGCCCATCTGTTCCATTTGCTGCATCCTGTAAACATAAGGATCTTATGTAATTAACCCATTAATGCCCTTCTTCAGGGCTTAGAAGCCACATCTGGTGTGCTGTCTCCAGACAAAGCCTGTGAAAACAAAACCTGGAGCATTGCTCACCCATTCCTCACCAAACTGGGGGTTTGAGTGCAGAGAAAAGAGCTGGTGAAGCTGGAGAGGCTGCCCAGCCCCACCACCAGCTCCTCAGATTTACATCCTGGGGATGCAGAGTCATTGTGTCCATTTGTCCATTATGATGTGAAATGCATTTTATTATACAGTAATTTCACGATTATAAGCCGCACCTTTTTCATGGAAGAATCCAGCCTACCCCAGCAGTGCGGCTAATCATCAGGTGCGGCTTATCTATGGACAAATCCAGTGAAATGCCAGCGCAGAAGTGAGAGCCGGCCGGGGAGGGCGCCTGGGGCTGCCTTTAAAGGTTTGGCTGGTTGATGAAAACTGTTTGCAACTTGAGCACCTGACACCAAACCCCGCACTGGCGCCATTCTGTTACTGACTCGTTACTTTGGATCCTCGCTTTAAAAAAAAAAAAAAAAAAAAAAAAAAAAAAAGTGTGGCTTATAATCAGGTGCGGCTTATAATTGTGAAATTACTGTAATTTTCACTGCAACTGGTAAGTTAGGAAGTAATACCAAAGAGTAAAAACCTGGTTTGGGTTGCAGTTATTTTTCCCAGCATCGGAGTTCTGAAATTATTTTAGGGAAATGTTTGCTTGGAGCTGCTGTTCCTCTGCAGGATGATTTCAGATTGCTGAGAGTGGCACATTCCTGATGCTGGCCCTGGTTCTGATCTCCACCACCAAAAACAGGACAGAAATAGATTTCATATGGGAAATAAATGGGAGGAATGGTGTAGGAGTGACCTACAGATCACAGACATCTTTTCCTTTCATGTGCAATTTGAATGAAGGATACAGCTTTTAAGTCACTTTCCCTTAGAAAAATTAATGCAAATGTGGGAATGTTTGTGGCTAAATTTTGCAAGAAGTGACTCATGATTTGGAGTGCATCAGCTGAGATCTGACTGAGCTGGAATTCTAAAGGCAAATGCTCAGTGTTTTCTGGAAATCAAGTCCTTTTGAAAAAGGGATTTTTCCAAGGAGACAGCCCAGGACTAAGCCTGTACAGGACTTCATTATTTAAGTGCATCTTTTCCTTTCAAGTCAGTTTATAAAAAGGCCCAAATAACTCATGCAAACCTTACTGATGTAACTGAAGAAACAAAAGTCAGGGTTTTTGCTGTGGCTCTGACCATAATGACTGGATTACCTTAATCAGGATTGTCTTAGTTTGGAGGACAGGTGTCTGCTGAGAAAGGCAGGAGCTTCTCTTTGAAATGGAGAATGTAAACCCTCCCCCCGCCAGATTATTATAATTTTGGAATTAAAGGGCTCTCAGGCAAAGACATGGGAATTAGGAATAACAGTTCTGTACTAGGGAAATTAAAATAGAAATACAGCACTACAAAGAACAAACCCCAGACCCTGGCAGAGTCAGAATCCAAGCTGACAGCCGTCAGTCAGTCAGGGTG
>VRYO01002095.1:3990847-4005833 GCA_009812075.1 Sialia sialis | reverse complement strand
TTTTTTTTACATTTTTAGCTTTAAGTTAGATACCTTTATCTGTAGCTGAGCAACTAATTACCTGTGACAAGGTGACCTTGAGGGGTGCTGAGCCCATCTATTATTTTTTAATCAATTGGGAGCTCATTGGCACTGAAGAGTGGATCAGTGATTTAGGTGCCTAAAAATAGACACAGGTTGACCAGCTCTTAAATATCAAATAGGAAGTATTTTCTGAAAATTTGGAAACTGTGAGCAGTCTGGATTTGGTGGCCATCTGCTCAGGTAGGAAAGCTGTTCCATTTGGCTTGTTAAATCAACACTGTAATGTGAAAGGCTTCTCCAAAATGTAAACAAGAGAAAACCTGCAGTGTCTCAGTGTTTCCTGATCTAAGTGAGCACCAGGAGCTCTCCAAGCTCAGCTCTGCAGGGAAGCTCAGTCACATCCAGTATTTTTGTCACTGTAGGGATTGCATGGGGTCTAATGAACTGAAATGGGTCAGTGGAGAAAGGAGAAAAAAGCCTTTAATGAACAGCTCTGTGCATTAACATCTCTCAGTGCTGCTGGGGAGCTGCAGACATTTTCTCAGGGAAAAAGAGGTTTGTAAAAGGCAAATTCTGGTGTTCCCCAGGTGCTGCTGACATCAGTGCCAGCTCTGGGGCTGGGGGCGTCTCACTGGGAGGGGAGGGTGAGCCCAGAACAGCCTGGGGTCATTCCTGGCCATTCCTGACCATTCCTGGCCATTCCTGGCCATTCCTGGCCATTCCTAACCATTCCTGGCCATTTCTGACCATTTCTGGCCCTGCCTTTTGGATGGGCTTTTTCATGCAACCAATCCTGAGAATTCACTGACATCTCCCAATTAGTTAGACAGATATTGGGAATGTTTTTATGGTGTGGGTTCATTACCCCATCCTGGCAGTGTGAGTTACACCTAAATTGTATTTATATCTCCTTAAAGCTGGCAGAGCAATGGAATGGCAGCCAGGGATGACAGAGGAATTAGCAACATGGGAAAGGGAGAAGGGATGCATTGTTAGATAAGAATCTGAATTCTTCCCTTGCACATACAAGCAAATTCCCACTGGAAAGGAATGCCACATGGGCAGATTGGACAAAAAGGAGAGAGACAAATCCCCCCGTAGGGGGATGCATGGTTTGAGTTAAGATCTGAGTCTTGGCTGCCTTTCATTTCCACATCACAACCATCAAGCCCAATTCTTACTACACAAGCCACAGGCGTAAAACTAAATGCACATGTAATACTTTGATATTTCATGTGATGAAATTGCCAGGGAAATCCATTCCAGCATTCCAGTCCCCAGACAGAACAATCAGAGCTGCTCCAGGAGAAGCTGCTGAGAGCAGAGTGCCTTTGCCTTTATTTCAGGGAGGGATGTATTTGTTTTCTGCAGAGCCAACCATTCCTTCCCTCTGATGTCCTGCTTCGCACCAGCACCCTCGGGCTGACCCTAAAAATTGAGGATTTATTCACAAATGCTTTTATTTGTGCCATAGTGAATGAAGACCATTAAAAGGCATGGAATAAAATCAAATATCCTGATCTGTGTTTCTAAGAAGCAGTTATCTAACCAATTTATCTAACATTTATCAAATGGTATCTTTGCCCTGATAAGCCACAACACAATTCAAGGCCAGAAAAGGTGCTGGGACTGCCACAGGTCAAGAGCTGAAATCACTCCTGTAATGAGGGAAGAGAGCAGCAAAGGCACAGGAGAAAACTCAGACAAAACGTGTCTTGATAAAGTTTTTTATGAACTTAAGGAAAATCTGGTGATTATCAACGGTGGTTGAAGCAGTTTCTACATTCTGGGCTGGATTTTGGTGTCATTAATTGAATTTTGGAGTCATTAACTGGGTTTTGGAGTCACTAATGGGTTTGGTGTCACTAACTGGATTTTGGTGTCACTAACTGGGTTTTGGTGCCATTAACTGGGTTTTGGGTCATTAACTGGGTTTTGGAGTCATTAACACCCGCTAATGACCATTGTGTGACTCAGTTCACATCCCAGCCTGGCACTGATGTGGCCGTGGATTGTTCTGGGAGTGCAGTGAACACCTCAGTACCAAGGGAAGAGAGAGGAAAAGTGAGGAAAGAAATCTGGGAAGCAAAACAATCCCTCCAACTCTTTGTTTGTGCTGGATAATTAAAGAGCAGGAGCATTTGTCACCTCGGTGCTGAGGCCATGGGATGAGGGGCAGAGCTTTGCAGGGGAGAAGGCTCCAATCCATCTTCATCTTCAGAGGAGCTGAGGACCTTGCCAGAGAGTGGAGGGGATTTATTGATGTGGCACAAACAGCTCCTTGAAGGACGTGGCACTAAATCATTTCCTTTGTCTCTCTCTTTTTCTTTTTAGCTTTTCAGAATTTATAATCATTTGAGAAATTCACTTCCTTGCCCTGCCTTTGGCTTTCCTTTAATCGAGTGAGGAAGAGGAGAGGATCTCTTGCCAAACAGAATATTTGGGCTGATACAATGAATTTTTTTGAATTTTAAACTCTCTCCCTCTTTCTTTTTCCCTCTTTAGTTAATGCTGTCCATGGGATGAGGATGACACAGTTGTTTTGTGGAAAAGAATTGGTTCCTCCTATGAAGAAACATTCTGTTAGAAATAAAAAACATCAGTGCTAATAGAAAATAATGGCTGAGCCAGTGCACACCTCTGTTATCTCCAGTAAATCACATGTGCCTGCAAATTCCAGCTGCCTGCCATCTCATTTGTCTCTGCTTCATAAAGCCAGGAATGCAGAATTGGAGAGCAGTGGTGTGAAGAATAAAAGTTGCTTTGAAGTTGCTGGCAGCTTTGTCCCGATGCACAAAGGATTTGGTGACATAAATCCCGTGGGACAGATGTGGAGCTGTGGCTGTCCCAGCTGTGGCTGTTCCAGCTGTGGATGTCCAGCTGTGGCTGTCCCAGCTGTGCCTGTCCCAGCTGTGGCTGTCCCAGCTGTGGCGGTCCCAGCTGTGGCAGTTCCAGCTGTGGCAGTTCCAGCTGTGCCTGTCCCAGCTGTGGCAGTTCCAGCTGTGGCAGTCCCAGCTGGGAAGCAGGCTCAGGTGTCACCATTCCCAGCCTTGCTCTCTTTTCCCTCCCCCACTGGGGCAGTGCTGGGTGGTGCTGCTGTTTCCCTGGTGCAAATCCAGGGTGTCCCTCCCAGTGGCACTGGGGTGACCTTTGTGTCAGAGGGGAGCTCCAGGGTGCTGAGCTGCCTGGGGAGGTGAATCCTCTTCTCTCTGCACATGTCCATTTAAAAAAAACAACTTTGCTTTCTATGGTTGCTCTGCTGTAGGTTTGTGTGATGGAAATTGGAGCTGTGCCCTGCAGCTCTGTGTTTGTCTGTTCAGCCATTTCAGGGCTGTTTCTCTAATGAAAGATCAGATGTTTTAATTTCCTTATGTAGTTCACCCTCCCCAGCTCACCCTGGCTGCATTTCAGCTCTTTGAAGTAAATTTGAATCACCAAGAACTTTGCCTTCTTTCCTGTTGTGCCACAATTTATTTTTCTTCTTTCAGTCCCTCAAGTACTTGCTGATAGTGCTTTGGAAATCAAATATTTAGTAAGGCCCAACCTTCTGCCCAGCTAAATGCCCCTTGCTGTTTTCATTGAAAAGCTTTAAATTCAACTGGAAGGGTAGCAATTCTCTTTGTTTATAACCATAGCATAACAATTTGCAGCCAATTGAAAACCATATTAAGCTGTAAATTTGTATTATGACTGGACATTAACAGGGTGGCAATGTTTTTCCCCAGTGCTAATTTTTCAGCCCGGTTGTTCTGATGTACCCAAGTGTGAAGTTATTAGAGCCATTTGTGGCTGAAGTGTGGGAAGGAAAGAACTTCACTTTTCTGGGAAGTTGCACTCTGGCAATCTGCCTGGCCGTCTGCTGGCTGCACAGGCAAGGCACAGAACAGATGAAAAATTAAAGAAATGTCCTGCAAAGAAAGCTATTGAGGTGTGGAGAAGTAAATATCTGTGTCATCTGGATGGGATTTCACATGGCAGAGAGCTGACCTCTAGCTTTGTGTTTGCTTCTAATGATGGCTCCTCACAGTGTTACCTGCAGGGCACAAAGGCAGACCAATTAAATCCAGGCCATTTGTATTTTTATTGCAGAGATCATGCCAGAATCCCATCTTCTCAATACAGAAATTTGGTGGACTTTTTAATTATCTCAAGGAGAAAAATGTGTTTTACTTAAAACAAACCAGCAAAATGGCAATTGTTCTGTGAGTCTTTTTCTTCCAGATGAATCCTCTGCTCCAGCCATTTCCAGGATATTGTGGTAGCTCCTTACTCCTGCTAAGATACTTATGCCTCAGTTTGACAGCTCCTCATGACACGTGTGCATGTGGAACATGAGGAAAATAAGTGTTCTGTCAAGTGCCTCTGGTAATTTTTGTGATTTGCCTCTTTTGCCTTTTGTACGACAGGAATGACTTTCCTTCCAGAGCTTGTAAAAGTGTAGCTGGCTAATGGGCACTTTGGTAATGAAGACATCTCACATCCGTTATTTTCTGTGTCCTTGTGCAAAACGTGCAGGGAGGGTGACAGTGGAGCCTTCAGTGAGAGCTGTGTCCGCTTTTCTGCTCCGTCCCTCCAGGCCTGGTTTGCTTGGACGCGGCGCAGAGTGACCGTACCCCATTTCCAGGGATGACTGCTGCCTTTAACCATCTCCCTGTCCTTTCAGGAGGCCGTGGTGAGCACCTGGATCCAGTTCAGCGACAGCTCTGTCACCCCGCTGGACATCTACGACCCCAGGGAGTTCTCGCTGTCGGCCGTGTCGCTGGACGAGGCCGTGGTGTCGGTGCAGCACGGCCCGGGCCTGCGCTGGCCCGTGGTGGCCGCCGAGGGCGAGGGCCAGGGAGCCCTGCTCAAAGTGGACATGCAGATCTCGGAGAGCTGCCAGAAGTCCAAGAGGAAGAGCGTGCTGGCCGTGGGCAGCGGCAGCATCAGGGTGAAGTTCGGGCAGAACGACGTGGGCGGCGATTACGGCGAGGACGAGGCCGAGAACCGCGCCAGCGAGCGGCGCCACCGGGGCTGGGAGCAGGAGCGCCAGGGCCAGCACCAGCAGGGCAGTGCCACTGCTGCCAGGGACGAGGGGACCCTCCGCAGGGCCAGCACCACCGCCAGGTCCCTCCTCAGGAACAAGGTGGTGAGGAACAACCGGCCGGACGGAGGCAAGCTGGCGGATGACAGCCAGCTGCAGAACATCCCCATCGACTTCACCAACTTCCCCGCGCAGGTGGAGCTGCCCAAAGGAGGGGCTGGCCTGGAGGACAACGAGCTGGTGCAGTCCCCCAGGGGGCTGAGCGACCTGGAGATCGGCATGTACGCCCTGCTGGGCGTCTTCTGCCTGGCCATCCTGGTGTTCCTCATCAACTGCGCCACGTTTGCACTCAGGTACCGCCACAAGCAGGTGCTGGTGGAAGGACAGAGCACCATGACCCACTCCCACGACTGGGTGTGGCTGGGCAACGAGGCAGAGCTGCTGGAGAACGCGGCCGAGGCGTCGGCCCAGCAGGATGAGCACACCACCATCATCGACCGGGGCGAGGAGAGCAGCCAGCTGCTCAACGGGAACGTTGCCAGCACGCTGCACAGGGCTGCAGACCCCGGGGGGAGGCTGGGCAAGGAGCACAGGGTGGAGCCCCTGCACTCGCCCACCTCCAGGAGGAAGAGGGTGAAGTTCACCACCTTCACCACCATCCCCGCCGACGACGGCTGCCCCACCGTCAACTCCATCCTGGGCAGCAATGACGATGACATTAAGTGGGTGTGCCAGGACATGGAGCTGGGGGACTCCAAAGAGATCCCAAACTACGCGGGGAAGTTCAAGGACAAAGTGTAGCTCCCTGCTGGGGCTTTGCTGGGTTTAACCACACCTTGATGCCTTCAGTTCTACAGTATATATTGGGACGGGGAAGGGGTCGCCAGGAGAGGTAGTGAGGCAGTTTTTTATAATCAGGGAAAGAAATTTGCCAAACTGTCCATGGTTTGTTTTTGTTTTTCACTTCTTTCTCTCTGTTTTTTTGTTGTTTTGTTTTTTTTTATTTTCCCGTGGTTACTCTGCTAGTCGTGGATTTAGGAAATGGAATACAAATGGAAATGGTGTGACCAGCACGATGAACTGGGCAAGATGAGGTTGGGAAAATTCATTGTATGGGTCATACAGATAATAATGATATAATATTTCACAGTACCAAAAATACCTGTAAAAATAAATGAGAGAATATAAGAGCATGAAAAGAATCAGCAAGAAGCAAACAATTCCTGGTTCTGGTTCCAATAAAACATCTCAGCTCTGGGCATGTGACCCACAAGGGGACTTTTCACATTGGCACTTGAGCTGTTTCTTTTCATTCCCTCATTTGAAATGAAGATGTGTCTTTGGCATTACCTGTGAAAGAGGAAGAAATTACCTGGTATTTTCATTTCCACTTTTCCATTTGTCTTGTAAATTGAAACAGAATCCTTTTCCCTCTTGTATTTTTCTTTTAAATATCTTGAAAACAGGAAAATTTAAAATTCAATAGGTTCACAGTGGGCCAAGAACATTCTGTTTCTCAGTTAGGTGTAAACAGTCTCTTGTCATTTAAAGAATTCAGGGGATAAGTATTGACTAATAATTTCTACGTGGTGTCTCTTCTGAAAGCCTGAGCCTCTATTCCACCCTAGCTAGAAAGATGTTGGAAGAATTTCCATTTTCCTTTCAGGTTTGGATTGTTTAGTTGCTCGTTTTAAATTTCCACAACCAAAGTTCCTGTGTTTCAGCAAGGGAAGAAGGTGCTGGTTTTTGTTACCTTTTACAAGTCCCAAGCCATGGCAGTGCACCACCTGTGCATCATAAATGTCCCTGGAACTAAGACCTTCACAGGCCAAATATGTACAGCTGCAGTTGGGCTCTTGGCTTTTTGGTTTTGTTTTTTTTTTTTTTTTGCCAGGTTCGTGAATTCATAATTTTGTGCTGCAATTTTCTGTTTATTCTGACGTCACCAGCTCTCATCCAGCTCTGAAAGCAAGAAGAAGAATGGACAGGAAGACCCTGATTGTCCCCAAACTTTAATTCCCTTGCACTGGAAGAGCTGGCCCCTGGGCACACCTGGGAGGGAGGGAAACAAGATCAAGAAATACCTGGAGCTATTTTATAAATTTTTGTTGGTTTGTTTTTTGGGTTTTTTTTTTTTTTGCCATTGGACCAGCTAAGACTGAAAAGTTTTTACTAGATTTTAAACCTGATGCTTTGAATAAACAAATCCCAGCCCAGTAATAAATGGGAAGCAAATGCAAAACAGAGATTGAATTCAGGTGTGAAGTGGCAGAACTGTGTTCCCTCCGTGCCAGCTCACATTCCTGGAGCACACAGATCAGAATCTGCTCCACGAGGAGAGCAGTGTCCTCCCAAAGCTCTCTGGCTACAGGAGGTGGCAGATGCAGATTTGGAAAGCAGTGTTACGTCCTGACCAACAGCCACAAGCACTTGCATCGTCCTGCATTTCATTGTTTTGGGTTTTTTGATTACTAAACTCCGTAGTTTGTTTTTTTGTTTTCACTTGGACAAAGTCAATCCTGCCACCCAATAACATAGATGGACGATTTAACAAGATATGCCTAGTATGCATTGTAGACTGAAAGAATGTAATATTTATTTATACCTGTTATATGAATTGTAATTAAAATGCTTTACACAGCTTGACAAATCAACCTCTCTTTCCTCAGGGGGGGCTCCCCTGTCATTTCTGTCAAGTGCTGCATCCACTGAGAGCAAGATTTGAGGCACTTTCTGGAGGGAGGATGGAGATGCAGGAAGGATTTTCCCTGCTCTGACAGCAGGGTGATGGTGATGATGCTGTGATGATGGTGATGGTGATATGGTGATATGGTGATCATCAATGACCACAGGCACTCATCAATGACCACAGGACCCATCAATGACCACAGACACCTAGCAATGACCACAGGCACCCATCAGTGACCACAGGCACCCATCAGTGATCACAGTCACCAATGAATGACCACAGGCACAATGAATGACCACAGGCATCCATAAATGACCACAGACACCCATCAGTGACCTCTCTAATTGCCAGACCTGCTCAGCCAGCAGTGAGCACACGTTCTTCCCTCAGTGAGCAGGGGAGCCAGCCAGGAAGTTTGATGTCAGCTTCTGGCTGAGGTAATGGGCATAAAAATCTCCATATGCTGAGAAGTCACTTCAAGGAAAAGTGTTCCTCTAATTAGCCCGTTTGTCTCTTCTCTCATCAAGCATCTTTGTAGCAACCTCAGTTCCTTGCCTTAAACAGGGAAATGAATAGTGTAATGTCATACCTTGTGCTTTGGGGGTATTTGAGATTGTCTAAATAAACTGTCCTGGGCTGCTGCTAAAGGGGAGAAAATCCCTCCTGCAGCTCACAGGGATCCCAGGGTAATTAACGATAATTAATGATGAAACACTCATGATGGGGAGCTGCTGTGTCCCGGGGATGGGGGGGTTAACCTGGCACGGCTCAGGGATGGGCTGGGACCAGGAGGGGGCACTCGAAGCCTGGTGTGTGACAAGTCCTGGTACCAAAAACCTAAGATGTGACAGGTCCTGGTACCCAGAACCTGGATGTGACACATCCCTGTATCCAAACTTGGCGTGTGACACGTCCTGGTACCCAGAGCATGACAAGTGACAGGTACTGGTATCAAAAACCTGAGATGTGACAGGTGCTGGTACCCAGATCAGGGGATGTGACACATCCCTGTTCCCAAACCTGGATGTAACACATCCCTATATCCAAACCTGGTGTGTTTTCTGTCCCTGTATCCAAACCTGGTGTGTTTTCTGTCCCTGTATCCAAACCTGGTGTGTTTTGTGTCCCTGTTCCCAAACCTGGTGTGTTTTATGTCCCTGAACCCAAACCTGTTGTGTTTTCACCCTGTACCCAGCAGCTCTCCTTCCCCAGGTGAGGATTTCACGGCAGTGCCCCTGCCCTTCCAGCCCCATTAGGCTGAGCCTGGGCTGGGTTTTATTTCAGAGCTGCTCCCGAGGGGCTGGGGATGCTGTGGGCAGGGTGAGGCTGAGCAGGAGCCCCCATCTCTGCTGGGTGATGCTCTGCAGGAACCAGGAAAATCCTCTGTCCTGCCTGGAACCCAGCCCTGCACTGCTCTGCCTCTCTGAGCTCCATCTCTCCAATGTGTTATTAGTGAAGGTAGTTTGGTCCACTCTGACATTTCCTAGAATAACATGAAACATTGTGTTATAAGCCATGATCATTTCTAGATGCAATGCTGTCAGTAGAACACTCAGGCAGCTACTGTCATCACCGTGGGGTTTTTCTGGTTTTTTTTTAAGATGACATAGCAACAGAGGCAAAGATGTAGATTTTCTCAACCCTGGTTGAGCTATGAGCAAAGCAGGTGTTGCTCTGTGGAGTAAAACATTACAGAAACAGTGAGAAGGGGTGTTCTAATTCCATTCTGAGATCAGTCTCACATTTCCAGAATACCAACACCTGAGGAGATGCAGCCAACTATTAATGTACTGACTGAAATTTTAAGACTCGGATTGAGACCGAGTGATGTTCTGCAGGAACCAGGAAAATCCTGTGCCCTGCCTGGAACCCAGCCCTGCTCAGCTCTGCCTCTCTGAGCTCATTGGGCATTCAGGGATGCAAAGAGGAACGTAAATAATTTGATGTTCACAGTGACAGGTCCAGGCACGGCCGTAGCCCCAATTTCCACGGTGTAATGGGCAGTGTGTTATCTCCTAATGTGTTGGGAGATCAGAGCTGATTTAAAGGTTATTCACCCTGAGAGGAATTGTGCTGTAATTGAATTTATCTTGCATTTGTCTATTCAAGGAAACATAACTGCAGTTTAAGGGAGAAAAATACATCAAGGGGCTAAATTTTTATTATCAGTTTGTGTAAAAAGCTACAAATTGTTCCAGCAAACTTCCTCCACTGAGCTGTGGCATTTTGTGCACGATGGAAGTCCAGACTGGAAAATAAAGATGTGTTTCAGAAAAAGCTGAACACCTTGAACTCACAGGCTGCAGGTGGGAGTGCAGCAGAGCAGCACAGAGCTGGCAGTGATGAGGTTAATGGGAGATGGATCAGAGGCTGGGCTTGGGCAGGAGAAAAAGGGTCAGCTGAGAAATGGGGAACTTTGGTATTGCCAGCCTGGGGTGGGAGCACTCAGGGGACACAGGGAGAGGGACAGGGCTGAGCTGGCCAGGCTGGGAACAGTTTTATTGGGGTTCAGAGAGGGACAGAGCTCTGAGAACCCAGATTTGATTTGGGATCAGAGAGAGGACAGAGATCTGAGTTCCCAGCTTTGGTTTGGGACTGAGATGGACACAGAGCTGTGAGTTCCCAGCTTTGGTTTGGGATCAGAGCTGTGAGATCCCAGCTTTGGTTTGGGATTATAGATATGCACAGAGCTCTGAGATCCTGGAGCTTTGGTTTGTGATCAGAGAGGGGACAGAGCTCTGAGATCCCAGCTTTGGTTTGTGATCAGAGATGTGCACAGAGTTGTGAGATCCCAGCCTGTGCTGCTGTCCCCTGTGCCCCTGTCCCCTGCGCCCCTGTCCCTGCACCCCTGGCAGTGCCCCGGGGCTGTCCCTGTGCCCTGGCAGTGCCCCGGGGCTGTCCCTGTCCCCCTGTCCCCTGCACCCCTGGCAGTGCCCCGGGGCTGTTCCAGCTCCCAGCCCCGCAGAGCTCCGGCAGTGCCAAACCCCTCTGCAGGCACTGGGTGTCGTTCCCATTTCCAGGTTATCTCAAGCTGTTCTTAAAGCACGGATGGGTTTTAGCTGACAGAAACACTCCTGAGTGGGGGTCTCTAGATCTTGGGTTTTTCTGCCCCAACCCAACAATTCTGATAAAGGGAAGAGAATTAATTTACCTCTGAGATTACAAATTTTATGCTAAATTTCTGCCAGATGGCACAGAAAACAGCTGAGAGATGATAGCCCCCTAACCAGGCTTTAAATAGAAATGATAAGTTGCTATAAAGCTGCCACCAGCACCATTCTAACAATGGAAGAGTTATTTCCCTCATTCACTCTCACATTCCTTATTAATCTCCCTGTTCTTCATTATCCATTTTATTTCACTTCTCCCACTGCTCATCCTGTCGGAGGGAAGGGCTGGAGCCTCAACAGCAGCAAGATTTCCTGCTTTGCCTGGGAGTTCCCTCCACAACTCCTGTTTTGAATAACAAAATAACTTATTTTGAATAACAAAAACACTTTGAAGGAGGCAGCAGGGTTGGTTCAGTAGCAGAAAGGTTCCTTGGGAGGTGATGGTGGCTCAGGAGTTGCTGTCACTCTCCTCAGTGTCCCCTGAGCCCCCAGAGTTCCCTGCAGGGCTCCTCTCCTCTCCTCTCCTGCACCTTCCTGAGGATCTGTGCCCACTGTCTGTGCCCAGCCCTGCTCTAAAACTGAGGAACAATCACACTCTGAGAGCTGGCTTTCCTTTCTAAAGCAGCACTCAGCTCAACATTTATTTATTTATTCTCTCTGAGAGCCCAGAGAAGCACCAGATGTGATTTCAGTGGCACTGGAGCTCAGGCAGTGTTTGGGCAGTGCCAGGAACACCCAGAGCTGGCACAGAGCAAACCTGTGTGTGTCCCCTGTATGTCCCCTGTGTGTGACCTGTGTGTCCCCTGTGTGTCCCCTGGGAGGTTTGTGCCTGTGTTAGGGCAGTCTCTGTGCAGGTGAAGTGTCTGGAAATGCCCCTGGGATGCTCCTGAGAGGTTTGTGCCTCTCCTGGAGCAGTCACTGCAAATGAAATGTCCTGGCAATGCCCCTGGGATGCTCCTGGAGGTTTGTGCCTGTCCTGGGCAGTCTCTGTGCAGGTGAAATGTCCTGGAAATGCCCCTGGGATGCTCCTGGAGGTTTGTGCCTCTCCTGGGGCAGTCTCTGTGCAGGTGAAGGGTCTGGCAGTGCCCAGCTCAGGGGGATTTCAGCTCCCTGGAGATGCAGGGGTGCCTGGGGAAAGGCAGAGCAGCTGAGCTGTGAGCAGCCCCTTTGGAATGTTTGCATTAATTTATTCCCCACTGAGCTCCTCTGCCCCTGTTCTGGGGGATGATGGAATGGTGCCCACTCCAAAAAGGGACCCTGTGCCCTGCAGGAACCCCTGAGAGCTTTTCCTTCCTCTCCCTTGGCTTGGTTGTAACTGCTGGAGGAACATGCACATATCTCTGTGGTCATTCAGGTAAAAATCCCGGGGTGCTGGGGGTTCAGGAATTGGCTGAGCTGGACTCTGCTGGAGGTCTGTACTCTCCATCCTTTATTTTTTTGCAGGCAACCTTTCCAATATTATTCAATCAAGTTGTTTTCCAATGGAATGTGCATTGCTGCCTGTGGATGACCAGGAACTCTGAAAGCACACTGGGAGCCCAGATGATTTTTAATATTTCAGGACAGGCATTTCCATGTCTCCCTTGCCTTGTCTGTGTCCCTTCAGGTGACAGCAGCACTTCACAGCCCTCACCTTGACAAGCAAGAAATAGAGAAGCAAATGCACTGAGTGACGGAGAGCAGAGCTGGAAAATCAGTTTGGAGGGAAACAAAGGGAGAAGAGCTCTTGCTATAATAAAATTTGCTGGTGGCTAAGGAGTCATCACCTGAGCAGCCCTGGGGAAAATCAGGTTTGATTTCCCAGCTGGAAAATTTCACTCTGATGTTAGTGAAGGGTGGAAACAACTGGGGGAGGGAGAATTGTTTGCTTCAGGTGCTCCCTGCTATCCAGGCAGGCTGATGGCAGTGATTGTTCTTGTTTTTATTTGGATTTCACAGGTGGGGGAAGATCCTCCCGGGAGCAGAAGCTGCTTTTGCTCAGGGAGAGCTGCAGGTTTGGGAGTGGGATGGGACAGGGTCAGTGCAAATTTAATTTAAGTGTGACCTTCAAGGCAAAGCTGGGTCCCCTCCTCACCCCTGAGAGGAGGAAGGACAGGATGAATGTGCCTAGGGGAGCTCAGAGCAGCTGCACTTCCCTGCTCAGGGCAAATGATCCTGTGTGCATCCCCAGGCAGCTGCTGCTCCCTCAGGGCTGTCACTGGGAGGCTTCAGAGCATGGAAATCCTGGCACAGCCCAGCCAGAGCAGATCCTGGCTTTGGGAGATCCTGGCACAGCCCAGCCTAAAGCAGATCCTGGGTTTGGATTTGGGTTTTGGGAGATCCTGACCCAGCCATAGCAGATCCTGAGCAGGGTTTGGGGGATCCTGGAACAGCCCAGCCCAAAGCAGATCCTGGGTTTGGATTTTGGGGGATCCTGGCACACCCCAGCCAGAGCAGGTCCTGGTTTTTGGGAGATCCTGTCCCAGCCAGAGCAGGTCCTGTGTTTGGGTTTTGGGGGATCCTGTCCCAGCCAAAGAAGGTCCTGGGTTTGGGTTTTGGAGGAGGAAACTTCATTATTTGAGACTATTAATTGGACAGTTGATATCTGTATGCAAATGGACAAAAACCTGTAAAATGTGAGATCTGAGCAAGCTCTCTTGTGTTTCCATCCTGGAGCCATCCACAGCAGTGGCACTGGCACTGCCAGGGTGCTCCTTTGAAGGCCCCTCAATAAATTCCATTTTATCCCTTTAACCCTGTCTGGCCTCTGTTCCAGCTCCAGGCATCACTCCCAGCTCCAGGCAAACTGAAATAATCAAGGTGTGGGAGAGGGTTCCCATTAATTGATTGATTTTAGAACTTTGTCAAACATATTTAAAGTCCAGAGATGCCCTAATTCCTGCTTCAGCAGACCTGAATCTCTCCAGTTGAATTTCACCCCTTTTTTCTCCAGTGTGCCCCCTCATCTGAGCAGGGACTGACCCAGCAAACCCTGGCACTGATGCTGCTGCAGGCTGGCAGAAGTTTAATAATTCCAAAAAAATTATATTACACATGTGCACAATCCTCATCATTTCTAAACTCCAGCTCATCAAATTGATGAGCTTTAGCTTGGTGAAATTGTTCAGTGTGATACAAAACTGCCCAAATTCAAGTCCTTGTAAAAGCATGAAGCACTGTGATAATTTAAAGTGGGCTTTTCAAAGCACTCTCATGGTGCTGGAGCACTTCAAATATTTTTACAAGGATGTCAAAGCAGAATATGGTCAAATGGCCTTCTGAAGTAAAAGCAGCAGACATCAAAACATCCTCTCCAGACTGAGAAAAACACTTGGAGTGTCTCAAAAAGTCACAATCCCTGCAATAAAAGAGATAATCCCAGCTGATCTCCAGCCTGCAGCCTCCTGAAGCAGAAGTGTGTTTGTGATGGAGTTAAAAGCTTGAGCTTTGTCCCCTGGGGATGCAGGACAAGGCTCAGGTCCTGGAAAATTCCAGTGAGGCACCTGCTGTCCCCATCCCCAAATCTGTGCTCTGGTCCCATGGGCAGCAGCTCTGCGATCCTTCCCAGCATTTCTCAGCAGTGAATTCCTGCTGCACCCAGCAGCCTGATCCTCGTGGGGTTTTTGGAGAAGGTGTCTAATTTGGGGTGCAAATTCATTTTGTTTGGTTTTGCAGATACGAGTAAGACTTGAGCCACTTCCAGTGAAATTTGTGCAGTACAGAATGTAGGAGGAAAATGTGCCACGATAACATCCCCCTCCAATTTCCTCTTTAATTTTTGCTACAATAGCTGCATTTTCTCTTGCCTTCTGGAGAAGAGACTAATGCATCCCTGAAGTTAATAAAATGATACGGGGTCATTTTTATTGAAAGAAAGTTAAACATCTGCTGTGTCTATTGCAGTATATTAAACAATATTTTATTATTCTCACTTCCCTGACGTGATTCATGTCCCTGGCAGGCACAGAGCCCCATTGTTTGCTTTTCATATACATGTAGCAATTTAAAATGTGCCTGTGAAATAAAATCTGGAGATAAAGCCCAGCTGCAGACACAGAGCAGTCAGGGACAGGGGTCCTGGCTGTGCCCTGCAGCGGCACAGAAACCCTCCCAGGGCCCTGCAGCAATTTTGGGAACAATTCCCACCACTCTGGGGGAGCA
>VRYO01002095.1:3962726-3987128 GCA_009812075.1 Sialia sialis | reverse complement strand
ATCTCACCCTGCAGTGAGCTCATCCTGCAGTGAGTTCCCCCTGCATCAGTTCCCCCTGCAGCAATCTCCCCCCGCAGCGATCTCCCCCCGCAGTCAGTTCAGGTTGTGTCCTGTGCCAGGACGTAGTGCAAGAACAGCCCCTGCCTTAAGGCACTCACCCATCCAGGGCAGGGCTGCAGAGTGCCCTGGGCAGGCACACAGCCCTGCTGGGCCACTGGCCCTTCCCTGGCTGCTGCTGGCCCAGCTGGGCTCACAGCCTCCCGTTGGCAGCCACCTCACCCACCCGGGACTTGTGGTGCTCGTATTTCACAGACACGATGAGGAAAAGCAGCAGGGTGGCTCCCTGGATGGCAGCCAGCAGGAAGAAGTAATAGTTTAATTGGCAGCCATTAATATTACCTAGAAGGAATTGGGGAGGAAAATAAAAACAACATTAATATAGATGATACAAATAAAAATGTGAATATTGTCAAGTTTAAATGGTGAAGAGTTTTCTGCAGGAGCAAAGCAAAGCACATTTCCATCCCACAGCACAGTTCATTTTTAATTCTCCAGAGCAAAGGCTGGCACTGCTGAGGAAGATGTGCACAGGATAAGGAATGATTTCTTTTGTTCTCCAATGCCTCAGACCAAGTCAAAAGAAAATTAAAAAAAAACAAAACATGAATGCTGTAAAGGAAGAAGTTGGAAACTGCATAGATATTACAAAAGCCATTTCTGCAATTGTTCCTCAGGCTTTTTGGGGATGAAGTTTGGAGTTCATGAGAGCACAGGTGACTTCTTTGTGCTTCAGCCCACCTGTGATGCTCCCTCAGAGCTGTCACAGTGAGAGCTGTGGACATGACACAATGTTCAGTGAAGAGAGCCCCCTGCTAAAACACCTTGGCTCTGGTGGGAAGCACCTTGCTGTGCTTCCAAGAACAATGCACTGTGGCTCATTTCCAGCCCAGCACAGCCAACTGGACCATTATGATTATCAGATAGCTTGCAGGGACTGAAACAGTGACGTGTGCGTGGACCCTCAGCAGCTGCTCCAGCAGCAAGCCTATAAACCTTCAGATTAAATTACTTTAATTACTGAAACTTAAGATTCAATTAAATGAACATATAATAAAAAGCAGTAAAATTAAACTGAGCCTTTCCTTGACATTTAAAATACAATATACATGTGAATCTCTGTTTCAAGAGCAGATGTGTTTGAAGAGTAGTAATTATCCTTTATGAGATGGGATATTAAACCCATGAAATCTTAGTTTTGGTGGGAGAAACAATTCACTGGCAGCAAGCAGCCCTGAAGTGCTGGCAGGGTGGGAATTCCTCAGATTCAGGAGGCACTCAGTCACCCCCAGGGATGCCATGAATTGGCAGAAATGGGAATTTAGGGCACAGGCTCACAGTGACTACACAGATTACATGGAAAATCCCCACATCATTCTTTGATTGACTCCTCCTTGCAAAGCCAGGGGAAGTTCAGATGTGAGTTTGGAAACTTCCAGTGATGCCACAGCAGTGAAACTGGAGTTGTGAAGTTCCAAAGGGTTAAAGCAGGGGCTGCTGTGCAGCTGCAGCTCCAGCTCACCCCAAACCTGCTTTTCCTGCTGGGGAATCCCAGCTGGGCTAAGGAGGCTCCCAAACCCCCAAAGGCCACTGAGCTGAGCAGTGGTGGCCCAAGGCTTGTGGAAGGCAGCACCTTCCAGTGCTGGCCACCTCTGAGCAGATTTATCACATCTCAAATGTTTTAGTGAGAGAAGATCTGGCAGTGTCTCCTCATCAGCTGCTCCAGAGAACACAGGCAAGGGGCAGAAAAAGCACCACCAATTTGTGTGAAATTCTCATCCCTACTGAGCCCTGATCAGCTGAATTCCCTCTGTGTGCAGCTGCACTAAAGGTTCCTTTTCTAATTTGGAAATTTTGGGGAAAAGTCTCACCAGGATGAAATATTCATGTGGGGAGGACACTTCACAAGGTTCAGGCTACCTGATCCCTTCTGCAGCTTTTAAAGAACAACTTAAAGTCCCATCTAACTTGTGGCACAGGGACAGACACCATTGCTTTTTGGTAGATGCAAATCCAATTGAAATGGCAAATTCTCTTAATTTAATCTTTAATCTCAAATGTCAAGTTTAGGCTGCACTTTTAAGCCATGTACACAGGTCTAGCAGACATTTTAAGAACTGTTCCCACTCCTCCTGGCTGAGCTAATTAGCCACGGAGGAGGGGAGGATTTTCTGAAATTCCCAAGGTGCCACCTACTGGTGCCAATAATTATTTTTAACCTCCACTGGCAACTCAGAGCAGGTGATTTGTTGAACTTTAGAAATAAAGAGCTAGCAGAGGAAAACGCAGAATTAACTCAAGCTAATCTCAATGAAGTCAATGGAAATGAGGAAGCTGAATAATCACTTGGACAGAGATGTGTACGTTTTACTTCCCATAACCACAGAAAGCAATTGCAGTGCTTTATACCAAATACATTCTTCTGCTGCCTGTAATTTAAATTTCTTTTACTGAAATGAAAATATTTGTAATTTTTAGTGATGAAATGCAGTAACAGCTGAGCAAGTAACTGAGGCTCTACAGAGATTTCTTGTGCATTCATGAGGACAGTGAATTATTTTGCACAGTCACATTATTTTGTACTTGAGATGCAAAACGAAACTTTGCAGAGCAGTAGACAAATTAATATTTTGAAAATAACTGTGTTAAAACTCAGAAGTGCCATGTCCTTGATGCTGAACTGAAACTCCTACTTTCCAGACCATGAACACACTGAAAATGGCACTTACCAAAATCTGTGTGGTTACTCATCCAGCCAATTTCTTTAATAGACACCAGTGCCAGCAGCCCAGAGCCAACAAAGGAGCCAATCCCGGAGAAGAAGAAGAACAGCCCCATGATGGCACTCTGCATAGATTTGGGAGCAGCTGAATATGCAAACTCTAGACCTGTAGGAAAGGATGAAAAAGTGCCATTGGAATATCTGAGAGATGAGAGCAGATTGTTCTGGAAGTGTTCTGGGAGTTACAGGTGCGGTGAACCCCTCTCAGCTCCCAGCTCCTTTAATTGCTTTGTGAATCCTCTTAAAGATCATCATGCACCAACCCACTGCATGGACAATGTCTGAGACACAGACTTGGATTTATTCACATTCCCTGAGTAAAATCAAGAAATCCCCTGAACCAGCATACTCATTTTTATCCTCAAAGAAATGCATTGAACTGACTTGGAGCTGGAATTCCGGTTTCCCATTCCCTTGCTCCCCTGCCCCTGCTGGGCAGGACATGCAGGACAGTGATAAAGTCACTCTTGCTTTGGCCATGAACATTTCTTTCTTACAGCCTCAGTGTCTCTGTCTCTGAACGTGCAGACAGAGAAATTAACTGGAACTGGAAAGGCAGTAATTAATTTAATTTACTTTTGATCTAGGATTCTTTGAGTACATTGCTTGCTAGCAAGCAGTTCTTTTTAAGATTAGTAGATACAGGGCTTGAACTTTCAGCTGTCTTCATTCAAATTTCAACCCATAAAGGCAAGAGAAACGTTCCAGTGGCCATCCATCTGCAAATGTGTGCTACTGAGTTTGTGCACCAAGAGCACACACTGGGTTAGCTGTGCCACACAAAGATTAATGCCCATGATTAACTCTCCTTTTAGAATAATACTCTTGTCAAAAATCAAATGGGATTATTCACAAGAGACAATCAAATACATTCCTTGCAGAGCTTTTTCTGACAGGTGAAATGCTTGTTTCCAAACACTCTGCTCACACTGAGAATTAATGCTACCTCATCTAACATTTTTCTTTGCAAGGAGAGCATTACAGACCTGAAACTGCATAACTCTTATGTCTGGCATAATAAAGGCTTGCTTTATTTACAGCAGCACTGCTATTTGACTACTCCAGGCAGGGTTTAATAGAAATCCAGTGGCATTTCTCTTCAAGAAAAGGATTAACTCTTGAAGCCAGCCTGGCTGCTGTGGGGGAGGAACTTTGTTTTGGGGAAAGAAGCAGAGCTGGGTGCTCTCAGTGATCCACCAGCACCCTCCTGGCACCTGAGAAATCAACACCCTGCTGCTCTTGCATTCTGCTAACCATGACACAAAGGGTCAGAGGAGAGCAGGGAACTGAAACATCCTCACCCAGCTCAGCTGTGGGGCTTCCCTAAATTCAAACTGTAAGCAGAGAATGGGACAGAGACAGCTGCAATCGGGCAGGGCAGGGGGGCAGAGTGAAATTTATTTTGAGAATTAAAAGTGCCTTTGTTTCCAGGGCTCTGCACCAATATCACAAGTCAGATTTTCCAAGCAGTATTTATCTGTTCACACTTTAAGAAAAAACGAGCAGCCTGCTCTGAGGACACAGCAGCTTGTTTGGGATTGTTGTTAAGTGACCAGAGCTGCAGAGCCTCAGTCACACCTGAGCACCAGGCTCCTGAGTGTTTGCACAAGCTCAGGTATAGCACATGAAGAGATCTGGACTGTTTCTTTTCTTACAGCCAGCCTGGAGCTGACTGCTGCAGCTGGAATAAGACCTTAAGATTCAGAACAAAAAACCAAAATGAGCGGAACCTGCACTTTTTTGCAACAAAATAAGGTACATTCCTGAATTTGAGTAACTTCTTCAGCAACTCTAAGATTTAATCTGGCATAAAGAACAGAAAATCTTCTCTTTGCCTGCAGAGCTGCTGTGGCTGCTGGCAGCCCTTGATAATGATTTCATGCTCCTGCAAACAAGCACTTCTGAAATTAAAGCCCCCTTGTCATGTGAGATTACAGTTCCCACTCAAACAAGGCTGCTTCAGCAGGATTGACAGAATAATACAAAAGATTAATGCAATGTGTGTCATCTTGAAAAGGTACCTCAAGTGTAACTAATGTGGCTTAATAAGAATATGCTTAGTTTTACAGTAAATAGAAAAACAGAGGTGTGTTTCAGCTCCTGTGCTATTTAGTCCCTTTTTGCTCACAATAAACATTTCCACATCATTGTGGTTTTGTAACCATTAACACTTTGCTTGCTTTAAGCCTGGATTTCATACACAGTAGATGCCTTTATCAAGTTTAATATTGAATTGGTAAAGTACACTCTGAATCTTGAAAGGCCTTCTTAAAAACATTAAGAATTATGTTCAGATACCAGTCAGAAGGCAGGAGAGAGCCTTTGTAAAAAAATCTCCTGGAAGGGCACTACACAAAGCAATTAAGCTCTGCACAGAATTTCTGGCAGATCTTTTTCAAACACTGACAAAGAGTTTTTGAAGTTGTGATGCTGTTGGTACAGAGCCAGCAGTGCAGAACAGCAGAATGTTCACACAAGAATTGTGAAAGCCTCAAAGACTTCTCCCAAAGAACTCCACTCTCAGCTTGGAGCTCAGCAAACAGAGAATGCTTCAAGACCTTCCCACAGCCTACAGACAGCTCTGCTATTTTTTCCCTGCAAACACCTATAAACTATTAATAGTACCTGACAGAGAAACAAGATTGTGTAAGAGGCAAGAAACTGGTTTAATTTTCCATGAACACTTGTATTTCTGGTAAGTCACTCTTTATCTGAGGTAGGATTTAAGTGGCACAATCACTAAACTGACTACAAGTAATTCATTTTATTCTTTGGATAAAAATGTTAAAAGCAAACTTAGTTTTAATAAGCAATTAAGTTAGGCAAGATTTTATCTTCAGATTTTTGTGTGTTACCATTTGTGACAGGCACACACACGCATAATGAAATGGACAGCAAATGAGTAGTTAGGAAAAAACAACAAACCCCACTTTTATTTTCCTTGCCAAGCAATCCAAGCACCTTATTTTATTTCCTAACGAGTGTGATGACAGCAGAACAGGAGTAACCAGAAACCTGATGGAGCAGAAGTTCTCTGCTCCACTGAGAGGGGAACAAATGGCCCATGAGACAGCTGGGGCCAGTGCCAGCAGCAGTTCCAGAATCCCAGAATGTCACTTGTGTGATTGCCCAGGAATGAAAGCAACCTCCCCCAGGGGAAGTGAAAGTGCAGCTGCTGTCACCAGCACTCCAGGGATGAGAGCTCTGGGTAGAGCAGGATCCTCCCAGCTCAGTATTTGCAAACTGAGTTCATCACTGCAATGAGTGACTGCAGTCAAGCACCAGTGGAATGATTTTCCAAGGAGCCACTGCTGGATTCTGCAGCTCCCAGCATCTGCACCAATGGAATGATTTTCCATGGAGTCACTGCTGGATTCTGCAGCTCCCAGCAGGATCAGGACAGCACCTGCACACTCAGCAGGGTTTGGGAGTGACCCAGCTCTGCTCCCAGCACCCCAGCCTGGGCTGGGACATCCCCTGGGACATTTCTGCTGTGCCACCCCAGGAAACCAGAGCTGGGAAAGCCCCAGAGAGCACAGAGAGCTGAGCTCTGCATGGACAGAAAATCAGATTTTATGTCCTGTTCACCCTCTCAGTGTGAGCACACAGCTCCACAGCACAGGGCAGTGTGAGGGAATTTTACATCTCTTGCATTTGTTCAAGACACACAAAATTTGAGCACTGCTCCAGTTTGCTGAGTGTCATGTTGAAGCTACAGAAAACTGATCTAGAAATAAAGTAGATAAAATTATATAAAAGCAGCTGCTTCATTATTAATATGCACAAAAACTTTCCTTATTTCATAGATGAAAAAACTCAAGTAACATGACTTTAAACTGCTAAGGCTTTATTTCTTCCCTTTGCCCTCAGAAAGGTGTTTCCACTTACTGACTTTCTAAACTGAGCTCAGTTTATAAGACAAAAAAAAAAAAAAGAAAAAATCACAAAGCACAAACTGTATTTCCACAGCGAGGAAGGTTCAGAGGACACAAAACTGCATTAAAATGCAATATTGAAAGAGTATATTGTTTTCCATTAGGGCTTGCAAACACCCAGCACTAACTGGATGCCACACAAATATTTTTGATGTTACTCTGCTTGAAGTTCAGTTTTGAAAGCACAGTCTTACACAGCCAGGCTTCAAACGTGCAAGACAGTGGCGAGCTCTGCCACTCAAATTGAGCAATATTGTACAAAAATGTATTTGGGAACATCAGAGCTTGCTTCTAATGAGCTGAGAAGTGTTTATTTTCCAAGATTCCATCGTTCATGACAGCTACAAAAGCAGATTTAAGCACACAAAGGCTCTTACCTGCTATACTTGCAAATATTTCACTGAATCCAATCAGCACATATTGAGGAATCTGCCACCAGATTGGCAAATCTGCAGCATGGTATGTAACATTCCCAATTGTCTGGTTAATTGTTTTAACCTTTACAATTTTCAGTCTGTTGCTTTCCAGAATTCCTGTGTGAAAGGGGAGGGAAAAAAGATTGACCTAAGATGCAAACACTGTTTCTCCACATTAAGAATTAAATTCGGGCTCAGCCCTGCATTACAATTAGGAATGATCCAGCAGGAATGTGCACTTATTTCCTGACATAAAGCATTTCAGACTCGTTTTGCTGTTGTCATTTCCAGACACACAGTTGTTCTGCCACAGAATTAGTGATTATATTCTCATTCAGTGGCAATAATTACACAAACACTTAGCCCATTTCTGGATGGCTCAGCTCACAGCTCCCATGGACACTGCTGGGCTTTTTTTAAAGACAATCTCATTTTCACAAACTACTACTTTGCACTGGTGAGCCATTTCAACTGCCACCACAGTATTCATAAATTAGAAACCCTTTTGCTTATGGAAATGGCTACCCCAGTCCTGCAGAGCTATGAAAACTCTCTATGAATATGATTATGACATTTCTATGACACTTTTCATCCAAAGAGATCCAAGAGCTCATTAGAGCTTGATTTACAAGCAATACCTTGCATAGAAAGCACTTCATATGGAATGAAAAAGAGACATGAGAGTGTAAAATAGAAGCATTTTTAGCTTGCTCAGCACAACAGTTTAGAGTAGAAAGTGAATATCAAATAATGCTGTAGGGTTTGGTGAAGCTGCCCAGATTAAACTCACAGTCACATAAAACACACAGAAGAGCTGATAGTTAATAAAACTCCCTGCCTCACCCAAAAGAGATCTCTATAAAGGAACTCTCATCTCTAATCCTTGGAAATGAGGAGAATTTATTCAGCACAGTTCGGAGGACAGGACTGAGCCATGTCTCTCTTTCCTTGGCGTGGGTTACACTCCCATTCAGTGCTCTCTCACTTCCTGAGCCAGGACTGGCTCCTGCTGGGACCCAAAACATCCCCCAAAACCAACCCAGAAGGCTGGGATGTGCTGTGCATGGATATCACACCATGGCCAGCTGCTCCTCAGGGCCAGTTCCCTTTCCTGCACCCGAGGGTGCCATGGACACCCACATTTCATGGGAACCACTCTGAGCCTCACTAGAGCACCTCCTACACAAACAAACCCAATTAATTCCCTGTGGATGATCCAATTCCCACACAGACATCTTCCCCTGGAACTCACTACAATAGATAAAGTCTCCTGGATACCAAGGCTGAGCTAAATTCCTTAAGAATTTGGTCACTCTCCTAACACCTTGGAAGATAATCGGTCAGAAATCAGTTTGTGCAATTGGTCAGTTCACCTTTAGAGCTTTTGACTTAGATTGGATGCTGTTCTTTGTGTAAACTTTTATTGGCTGTAGTTTGAATCCCCATGAACCCATAAATATAAATGTCTCTGAGGATCCCTGCTTGACTCCCTTTGCATGAAATAAAGGTTCTTGTGGAATCAAGTAAAGCCTCAGGTCTTTCTCTGCTGGCTGAATGTGAGCTGCTGAGAGTGAGCTGATCCATCCAGCACTCTCCTGTCCTGGAAAAACACCCAGCAGAGACAAAAAGCAAGTTTACAATTCCCAATTTACACCCTGATCCCCATGGCTTCCCAAATGTTCATGAAGCCCTGAGGGGAGCAGCCAGAGCAGCATCCTGTGCTGAGTCCAAATTCCTCCCTGACACCTGGGCTGGGGGTAAAGATTGTTCTGAATTTATTCTACTTCATGTCAGGCCAGCCACCACATTTTCTCCATATTCCTCACTTCTTTTGAGGGGACCCACCTTATTTTTATGTATCTTTAGCTCTTCAGCTACCTCAGTGCCCTCTGAACTACAGAGAGCTGCAATGATTAAAATAAAACTGGATTTCTTGATGTTTTCCTTTTAATACAGCTGCCAAACTTGTTAGAGTGGAACTTAATTCAAATGTAAACAAAGCAGTGGAGTCATCTAAAAGCTCAGACACAATTTCATTTATTTCCACTCAACACAGAATTGTTGCACCTCAAAACATCAAGTGATCTTATTGTGTTTTTGCTCTTACAAAATAAGCACTGAGCCACCAGGAGCTGCAATATAGCAACTTTTGCCATAAATTCATCTTCAGAGTACTTCAAATCTGGGATCTATTGATTCTTCCCTTGACACTGTGATGAACAAGTTTCACATTTAATTTTACACTCTTAGTAGTTAAAATAATCTGAACTTTTTGCTATAATGTTTTAAACTCTATAAATGAAGTAGATTTTCCAGCTGAATAACCTTGAACATTGCTGCTCAGAATTCACCATGAGATGCATGAAGCACAGCAGATGTTCATTAAATCTAATCAGTTGTATTTTAACACAGTTTATAAAATACTTTAAATAATCTAACTAATCTAACAGGCAGCCTGAGTAGTGTCCACAACTAATGGCTGTTAGATAAGCAAGTCAAAAAGGAAATATGGCACAAACAAATCATTAAGACATTGCCATGACTGCAATTCTTGACATTTTCAGATGTTTAAGAATTCATTCAGTGTCCCTCTCAAAGGGAGAGGTTGGAAATAGTAGTAGTGTATTTAAATCATGCTAAAATATGGCAGCTATAAATACCACCTACCAAGAAAATAAAAATTGAATGAAACATACAAAGCAACACCTTGCTGGAATTAAAGTTTCCTAAACCCCAAATTTGTCTCAACTGCAGCTCCTGGACTCCTGTTGTGATGAACAGATGTTAAGTGACTCCAAAAGGTTAAAGCGTCCAGACAGACTGTAAATAATCACCCAAAGAATTCACCTTTCCAGTTTCTGATGGGGAGCAGTTGGGGAGGATCAAAGCAACAAAGCCATGAGTTACATCTGGAGGGGAATGGATAAACTGAAGGAATTTTGCAGTGTGAGCCCATTCCCCACCTCAGCCATCCCAGCCTGGGGGGCTCCTCCCCTCAGGAATAAAGACAGACACTGCTGGGTGTGAATTCCCTGCTGTGGGAGCCCACAGCTTCTATTTCAAGAGGTGACATTTAAGAGTTTTCCATCATCCTCTCCTGCAGCAGTGTCCTAAGAAACGTGGAATAGGAGAAACACTTCTATTCTAACTTTACATGACTTTGCCTTAAGAACTTCCCTTGCCCACAAAGTGACCTTGGCCCAATAATTACCTCTCTCATTGAAAGAAATCTTAATAACCACATAAAGTGTCCCTCTCCCTAAAATATGGGGGATGCCAAGTGCTGCAATGAATTTATTTAATGCTGCAATGCTTTATCAATATGTTCATTGCAGGGATGCTGGGGAGGGCTGTAGATCCTGTCAAGCATTGCTCTGAGATGTTCAGTTCCACATCAGCACCATTTAACAACCTGAAATCACCTCAAAAGCAGCTGAGTGATGGGGCCTGGCATCTTCTCCCTTCCATGCTACAGCTGAGCTATTTTACACTACACTAATTCCCAAACATCAGGGAGCAGCAAGATGGGGAGGGCAAACCCAAAGGGGAGGAAACTCTTGTTCAGCCATGAGCTGACTTTATTATTTCAGATCAGGGGAAAGGATTTTGAGGTAAAATTTCAGCTTTTTTATACTTGGGAGTCCGAATGTATGAAGAAATATTTTTAAAGGGTATGTGCAAAGTCTACTTCAGGCAGGAACATGGTCCAATTTTATTGCAAGTGTTCAAAGCAGTTTAGTAAATTTTTGTATACAATCCCCTTTATTGAGGGAAATGCATCCATGAAGGCACATTCCACAAAAAAAGATCTGAATAATGCTGAATTAAACATTCACACAGGTTTGGTTTTTTTTTAATGCTGTTGCAGCAAGCTGAACAATTCACCGTGCCAGATCTCCAGGTTGTTTCCTTACCTGCAGCAAAGGCAGAGCACATTACAAAGAACATCCCAACTGCAATCCTCTTCAGGGAGGAGGGCAGCAAACCATTCCTCTTCAAGATGGGGTCCACCAGCTTGTCCTTCAAGGGGATGAGGATCAGGATCAGCACTGCATCAAACATGGTCAGCCAGGCTGCTGGGAACTGCCAGGGGAGAGGACTCAAGTGGGCAATCTCATACTTAGATTTTTACTATCAATTTACAAAAAAAAAAAGGTTTTGATTGAACACTTTGATCTGAAATAAACAGTGCACTGACAGATACTGTGAAAAGTCAAGTAAGTGTTTGAAAGCTGAAGAAAATATTCAGCTCTTCAGGTTTTCATTGAATCTGGCTGCTCATGCATCTGTTAGCTCAGTTTCTCATCTGACAGAATTAGACTTTTTACCTAATTCAGTCATGGTAAGTATTTAATAGGCAAGCTCTGTTTATCTTCTGTTAAACTCAGAACTATCAGAAATATGCTAGAGAGCAGTAGAAACAGATACACAGCAGAAATGCACAAATGTAAATGCAAAATTCAATTAAAATCAAGTTACACTTGTCAAATGAACAGAGAGGGGTGTGACACATGTATCCTGTAAATCCTGTGGTTTTACTTCTCTGTACCATGTCTGCAATCACATGGTGCCAGTCTTGCTTGAGAAACTACTGCTTGCACAGCTTCCTTCAGTGGAAAAGTGATTATTGATCAGGAGTGTAAATAACAAATGTGTCTCCAGTTCCAAAGGCTGATGTATCACTCAAGGATGGGCACTCACTCCTGGGCTTGCAGAAACATTCCTGTGCTGATATGAAATCTCAGGGCATGGAGACTGAGCAGCTCTCCTGAAAAACATTCCTGTGCTGCTATAAAATCTCAGGGAGATAGAGCAGCTCTCCTCAGAAATGCTCCTGTGCTGGTATGAAATCTCAGGGCATGGAGATGGAACAGCTCTCCTCAAAAACGTTCCTGTGCCGGTATGAAATCCCAGGGCATGGAGATGGAGCAGCTCTCCTGAAAAACGTTCCTGTGCTGGTGTGAAATCTCAGGGCATGGAGATGGAACAGCTCTCCTGAAAAACGTTCCTGTCCTGGTATAAAATCTCAGGGCATGGAGATGGAGCAGCTCTCCTGAAAAACGTTCCTGTGCTGGTATGAAATCTCAGGGAGATGGAGCAGCTCTCCTCAGAAATGCTCCTGTGCTGGTATGAAATCCCAGGACATGGAGATGGAGCAGCTCTCCTCAGAGATCAGCCCTGGGCCACTGAAGGCTCCAGAAGCTCCTGATGAGAGCAGGGAGTGACCTGGACACATCCAGAGCAGGCTGGGCCAGCTCCAGGTGCTGTTGGGGTGACAGAATATGGGATGTCCCCAAACAATGAGCACACTGAGCCCCAACAATTATTTAAACATTCATTCAGGTACTCCAGGCCCTGCCTGAACTCCCTGGAATGTTCCACCCTGCTGATGTTACCTGCATTTCAGAAACGCTCTCTGCACTTGGGCTCTGCTTACCGTGTGGATGGAGCTGGTGTCGTTGGAGATCTCAGGAATTTTCAGATGGAGACTTTGCAGGACATACGTTGTCTGCATCTAGCAGCAGGAAAGAGGGGTTGAGATTACTTGGACAAGGATATTTTTCATTTTGTAACAATTAACAAAGATTACACCAGAGGTGAAATGCTAACATAGCGAACTGAAAAGAATTATGGTCAGAACATTACAATGTTTTTTTAACCTTATAGATATTTTTACTAAAAAAAAAAAAAAAAAAAAAAAAAAAGAATCATTGAATCATTTGTGTATGTCTTTGAAAACAATTCCTGCATTGTTTTTTTCTTTTTTTTTTCTCAGAATGTATTTGATATCCTGAATCACCTCCATAACACAGAACCTGAAAATTAAAATGAGGCCTAGACCACTCACCCTAACCTACGTGAAACAACTGCAAGGTGAAAACTGCACAGTATTTAAGATATGGGAATTTATATAACTGAGTCTTAACTACAATTCTAATGATTTTTTTTTTTTTCTTTTATTAGGTCAAAATATTATTTGAGAGTATTCCTTAGCAGTCATTTCTTATCTCTCAACTTCAAGGAAAGTTTCCTGTTTATGAGAGAACACCATAAAAAACGTTAAATTAGAAATTATGTAAAATGTAACGGTAAGCATTTGGAAGGACTCACTTGAAAATACACTGTCCAGTAAGGGATTAAAGCCAGGAAGACAGGGATGATCTTGACAAGGGCTTTTACATCCTCTACTTTATCTTCTCTGAAGGGGCCCCCCCGAGACAGCTTGGCCATCTCAAAGAGGCTCTGCTTGCGAGGAGGGTGCAGCACTCCCTGGCCTTCACTTTGGAAAAGGATTGCAAATGGTTAGCTGGACACAACTAGTGTTCCTTATGAAAAGCCAATGCATTTCCACAATAAAGAAATTCATGTGAGTTCCAGCAGCACAGCTAGACTGGATCCCCAGAGGTGGAGACACAAGAGGAAACCTGCTCTGCAGTTTCCTTATTTCCCATCCTCCCCACTCACCCCAGCCCCAAATAACTGGCACAACTGTATTTTGAGATATTGCTTGTTAAGTCATTGAACTGTTTGGCAATCTGAACTCATGAAACCCCACTGCAGAGGAGGCACCTAATCTCTCACAGTGATTCAATTCAACCACCAGTATTCCATGGGCAGCTGGAAAAGTCTGGATCCCCATCTAGCTACTTAGAGCACTAAATGCAGATGGGAGTGCTTTTCAAATCAGAAGGAATCTACCAGAGCAGGAAGTTAAGCAATGCTGAGAGCAGCACAGCCAGGTTACATGGCACTCAGAACTCAGAGGTGGCACACACAGAGCTCAGTTGGCAGCCTGCTCTGGCTGCACACACACCCAGAGACCTCAGAGTGCCTCTGCTCCATCCCTCAGCTCCCAGAAGTATCTGCAGGACTCCAATTCCCAGTTCTGAGAGCTCCCAGCTCTGAGAGTTCCCAGTTCTAAAAGTTCCCAGTTCTAAAAGTTCCCAGCTCTGAGAGTTCCCAGCTCTGGTGACAGTTCCAGCCTGGCATGGAGGCCACACAGAAACATCACAAACCTGTTTGCTGGATGCTCCCCGTGGCTCTTCTTGGAGCAACAGGAGTAAGTGAGAATCCTGAACATGTCAGTGAAGGCACTGCCATCGGGAGGCTTGGTGATGAAGAAGCTCTGGCCACACAAGAATACCATGAAGGAAATGCCAATGCAGACTGTGGGGATGCTGTACCCGATGACAAAGCTCACGTTCTGCTGGATGTAAGCAATCCCTCCCAGGGACAGGATGGCTCCCAGATTAATGCTCCAATAAAACCAATTAAAAAATCTTCTCGTGGCTTCTGGACCCCGGTCTTTGACCTGCAAAAGATTAAAAGCAAGCCCTTCAGCTTCAGCAGAAAATAAGGCGAAACAGAATTAGAATCTTGGAATTAGAATTCAAACAAGTTCCACACACTGAAGAGTTCAGGTTTCATTTAGAGTCACACTGAAATGATTTAAGTGCTGCACCATGATGTGAGTAACCTTCCAGAAGGGATGAAAAAGCCCCACTAGTGAGAGACATTGCTCCCCCAGAGAGGCCATTATTATTTCTACTGGGTCATTTCTCTACAAAAAGCTCCCTCAGATTTACATCCCATAGTCCACAGGAGTTTAAGAAACTATTTTTTAGTAACAAGAAGTTAAGCTACCTAAAAATTCACCTATTTCCTCTATTGCTTCTTCTAACTGTATTTACAGAACAGTTAACACTATTCCATTTCATCAGCTTCAAATGAATACTGGTAATTAAACAACAAATTTAGATTTTAACACAATCTTAATGCCTCTCATCAGAACACAATTTGAGGATTTGTCCTTCTGACCTTTAAAAAAAAATTAATTAAATTTGGGTTGCCTGAGGATCACCAGGCCCCAGTAAATATTTATCCCTCTAAGTCAGTGCTGTTGATGGTGTTATTTTTCTGCTTGAAGCTCTCAGTGTCCAGTGAAAATAAAGACATCTCTGGTTTACAGAACTGTCCTGAACAGTTTTCACCATCCCTCTTTATTACTGCCTACTGTAAGTTACCCACATTTGGTAATTGAGTCCCAGGAACCCAGCACCACTCATAAGAGGTGATGTAAGAGAAATTGTGCAAATTAAAATTTGAAATACACTGAAAAGATCAAGTAGAAGAATCCACAATGTGCATTAGGCAGTGGCTGATGATGGAAGGCCATTAACACTCAGCCTGCCCAAGTCTCTCTTTTTCATTTGTAACTGCAAATTTCCCCTCCTCACTTGCCACATCTTCAAAAGACCCACATTTAGCTTGCAGTGTGAACAGTAAGCTGTGTCTTACCATGAGTTTTTAACACTGTCAGCTCTGATGAACAGTTCAGCTTTCCCTGGTGCACGAGCCCAGCTGTGCCACTCAGCCAAGCCAACAAAGGAAATACTCAAGTATCAATTCCTGGTAGAGTTTATAGCATTGTCAGGCACTCAGGTGCATCTGTCAGAATGCCCAATTCCATCCTGGAGACTAAACCCAAGGAATTCTCCCTCTCCAGCTTCAACTTGGTGCTGTATCAATGCAGGAATTCCTTCCAAAGCCCAGTGAGCAGCAGGATATTAGCAAACAATTACATGTGACAAGTGCTAGCAATGTGTTTGATGAAGTTTCCATTTCTTCATCACAAAGTCTCAGTTCTCTTATTTCTGCAAGGAAGATGACTTCTCATCCCCCCTCCTGCACATGACCTTGCTGACATCTCTACAGAGGAAAGCTGGGAGAAGAAAGCAGACTTTGATGCAGGTAAGAACAGGGAAGCACAGCGTGAGGCTCCTGTCAAACATTATCCCAGCTGGAGCAAGGCTGGCTCCTCTCCTCGTGTAACCTGCCTCTGAAGCCAGGCCAGCTGTCAGAATCCCCACCAGCTCATTAACAGCGGCTGGTAATTAACAGAAGCCTGCTCTGAAGTGTCCTGTCTGAGCCTTGCTGCTTTTATTGTTCAGGACACAACTGAGCTCCATCCACTCCTGCTCCATCCCCTCCTGCTCCACTGCTGCCTTTTACTGCTCAGGACACATCTGAGCTCCATCCATTCCCGCTTTTTACCTGCTCAGGACACATCTGAGCTCCATCCATTCCCGCTTTTTACCTGCTCAGGACACATCTGAGCTCCATCCATTCCTGCTCCATCCACTCCTGCTCCACTGCTGCCTTTACCTGTCCCAGGACACATCTGAGTTCCATCCATTCCTGCTTTTTACCTGTCCCAGGACACAACTGTGTTCCATCCATTCCTGCTTTTTACCTGCTCAGGACACATCTGAGCTCCATCCATTCCTGCTTTTTACCTGTCCCAGGACACATCTGAGTTCTATCCCCTCCTGCTCCACTGCTGCCTCTCTCCTCTCACCACTGCTGCACAAGCCACTGCCACATTTCTTTCTGCTGCCTTTTCCAAAGTAGGAAATTTAGTCTGATTTGTGAATCCTCACCTGGAAACTACTGACCATGTGTGTGACCCTTCCCAGAAACTTCCTTGTCCTTTTTGGAACAGAGTGACCAAAAGGAAGGCAGTGCTCAAACAACAGGCACACCACAGACAGTGCACAGAATCCATTTTCTCCTTCTTTATCAAAGTGTATATTTGCACTAAAAATCACATCACAGCCACGTCTGAAATGCCATTTAACTGGCAAACATTAATAACTGAATAAAAGTCCCAGTGAACTAGCTGGTGGAATATCTTCTCAAAGACAAAGGACTATGAAGATGTCTTGTCAAAACTCCATGTGAAAGGAACAAGATCCTTCACAAGTTCCTGACAGTAACAGCTTTCATTTGTGCCTGCAATCAAGTGACAGTCACAAGTGCCAAACGTAACAAACACCCCAAACTCATCCAGTCAGCTCCTTCACAAACCACAAAACCGAGCAAGGATGAAACAGAGAGCTCTGAAGGGACAATGCCAGGGGTTCTGTGCAGTCACACTCACAGAATCCTGACCCTCCAGTCCCTCACTGCAGACTCTGAGATCAGCTGAGAGCTCCACAGCTCAGCTCCAGGTCCTACATCGTGTCACAGTCTGACACTAAATTCATTCACAGAAAGTCTGCTTGCTCTCCTGTCTATTATTACTGGCCTTGTGAATGCCACAATTTGTTTCAAACTCGTTCTCTGCAGAGCCTTCAAGGTCCACAGGCTCAGAAGAAAGTCTGACAGCAGCAACAACAAAATAAGTTGCACTCAGGGACCTCCAGATCTTTATCTGTGGCTCTCCATCCTTTTCCAGAGACTGGAAAATCTATGCTCTACAAATAAATAAAGGCTGAAAGTCACTCTGAAGCCATCTTTACAGCAGCAATTTCCAATGGCAACTGTAAACCAACGATTTTAGCAGAGCTGGAAGAAGTCTGGCAGTTGTGGCTGATAGATTTATTGGCCAGGAAGGCACTTCAGAGGGAAGGCAGCGGCTGAAGCCTCACAGAGATCCTATAATTAGAATTATCATGGCTGATACTAGATTGGGATCTGCCACTGTTCTGGCTTCAGTGCTGAAGCAGCTTGCACAATAATGACCAACAGCCCCATTGTTTCCCAAGTGCAGAGAGTCACAAACTGCTCCATGGGACAGGAAGTGACAGCAAAACACTCGAAAGGGGAACTGGCAAGTGCCAGGTTCTGGGATCACGTGGGTGCAGATGCTATTCTGAGAAACACCAGCTCACATTCACAGCAGCATGGATCAGTCTGCAACTTCTAGAAAAGCATTTATAAACACAGTTGAGAAAAGCTGGTCTTTTTTTTGACCAGGAAAAAAAAGAAAAAAGGAACTTTTTTTGCTAGGCTGAGTTACTCGATACAAATCCTAATTTAACAGCACTTCTAAAAACACACATTTAACAGAGTTAGCTATAAACCACATCTTTCCATTTAAGTTTCTGATTTTCCACAAAGTTGCTCTGCTAAATAACAAAACCTCTCCTGATACAAGAGCTCTCCACTCAAATTCTACACACATGTTGAAGCTGAACAATTCACACGGTAATTTTTAGGAGATCTGCAATGAAAATGTAATTAACATTCTGAAAGGTGATGGTGCCAGCTAAAGGACATGATGTACAATTCATTCCTTTCCTCTGGTATTTTGGGGAAGAGGACAAATCTTATCAGCTCTGGCCTCCCAAGGATGTGGCTCTGGGAAACAGAATGATAGAGATACAGAGAGATGGAGATACACAGCTATACAGATATATCCACATCTCCCCAGCAGCTTTCTACATTCCTTGGCAGGGAGAAGGCTCCCAAGAGGCCCCAAACTGCACTCCAAGGTAAGCGGCATGCTGTAATATATTTAGCAAGAGATAAGCCAGAAAAAGAGACGGGGGAAATTCAGTCCTCAGCAGAGCTCCACTGATTATTATGGCCCAGAAAGGAATATTTCTTTTGCTTCACCCTACATAAATCACTGTGAATTATCTGCAAAACACAGCCAAAAACTGCATTCCTTGAAATCCTGGGGGGAAAGCCTTTACAAAATCCAGCTACAACAGCTCCACTTCCACTGGCAATGGCTCTTCTTTTGCTCTGTTCCTGCCATTATTTATCTGCCATATTTAACTTTCATAAAGCGTTCTGGGGATAAGCAGTCAGTTTTGAAAAACACCTTACAAGATAAAGTCATATTAAAGCTATTTCACCTGATGGGCTTAGGCTGGCTTAAGCAGAATTAATGCACTGGGGACACACATTGCTGGGCTATAATAATGTTTTACATTTATACACTGCCTTTCAGCCAGGGCTCCAGAATTTAGAAAACACGAAATGCCAAAGAATGACAAATGCAAACTGCTCAACAGAGAACAGAGGTGTGTTTGGCAACCGTTCTGTGGTGGATCCTCCCTCCTACAAAGAATTCCTGGCATTTCTGATACCTGCTCTAAGCAGAACTCAGCCAGCCAGCAGGCAGACATGCAGCTGGACTTTCAGTTTGGTTAGAAAAGCTGCTCAGGGTACCTGAGCATAGCGAAACTGTCCATTTGTAAAGCAGAAATTACATTTTAACAACCACAGCCTGAGCACAGGACTGTAAACAAGTCCATGTAGCAGAGTGTCCGTGTAACAGAGTGTTCCCAGCTGCCTCTCAGATGTTTTCTGTGCAGGGATGACCAGTGAATGCCACCACTGTCCTGGGTCCGGATAAGGTCACTGGACAGGAGTGTCCTTATGGGAACAGCCCAGGTGATGTTGACAGGCCAGAGCAGCTTTTCCCATCATGTGATGCAGCATGAGCTGCACACACATACCACTCCAGGGCAATGCAGTGCACAAGCACCTAAAGCATAAAAACTGCTCGTTCTGTAGCCTTCCTTTGTCACAGGATGGCAAAGGCCTCTGACACTGCCCGAGAAGCCCATGCCATCCTTGTCAAACTACAATGTGTATCCTGTGCTTCATCTGATGAGCTCTGAGGTCAGATTAACTGGGGATAAATTCACCAGAGAGGATAATTAATAGTCCACTTGATGGCCATTAAATATTCAAGCCAAGTCCTCAAGATGGTGATGGCTCAGCCAACTCAGATAGCCCAGCTGAGGCAGGGCAACCAGGAACCCAAAGCTCCTAAGGGATGTGACACCCCAGGGACACCTAAATCACATCCAGCAGGGCACAGCTTAACAGCTGGCATCCCACAGGGACCACAGCTGGGTGATGCCATTCCCTGCGGGGCTGAGCACCTGCAGGGACATCAGGCGGCCGGGCAGTGCCCACCCCAGCCAGGCAAGCCCCTCTGCCACCCCTGGGCCCCCGCCAGCCCTGCAGCAGCTGCCACTCCATACTCGACCTGGTCTGCCCCGAACGGGGTGATGTTGGCCTTGACCGAGCCGACGCCCAGCCCCACGAGGACCAGTCCCACGAAGGTGGCGGTGGCACAGTAGCGGGTGGCTCCCGCCTGGGAGCAGGGCGCCAGGGTGGCGTTGGCCGCCGGCGAGGAGCAGTTCTCCACGGGGAACAGGGGGATGTCCCCGCACAGGCCCTGGCGGGTGTGCGGCGCGGCGATGACGGGGAAGGCCAGCATGCCCAGCAGGTACAGCGCCATGCTCAGCAGGATGGTGCCGAACTTGCCCAGCAGGGCGTCAGCCAACCAGCCCCCGAACGGCGACACCAGGTAGGTGATGCCCATGAAGAGCAGCAGCGCCTGGCTGGCCTGGGCGCCCTCCCAGCCGTAGGGCGGCCCGTTGAGGAACAGCACCAGGTTGGAGGTGATGCCGTAGAAGGCCACTCGCTCCAGCAGCTCGGCCAGCAGCACGGCGGCGCAGGCCAGCCGCCGGCCCTGGAAGGCGCTGCTGGCGGCCCGCCCGCGCTCGCCGCTGCTCAGCAAAGGGCTGCGCTCGTTCGGCTCGGCCTCGTCCATGGCCCCGCGTCCCCCCGGCCCGGCCGCGGCCCCGCCGCGCTCCCGGCCCGCCCCGAGGGACCCGCGCCCCTCCGCCGGCGCCGGCCCCGCCCCCCCGAGCAGCGGCGCAGCGCCATTGGCTGAGAGCGCTGTCACTCCGTGGCGTCCGGCCCCACCCCCGGCAGCGGCGCGACGCCATTGGCTGAAAGCGCTGTCACTCCGCACGCCCCGCTGGATGGGGCGCGGCGGGGCGGAAGCGGCGGGGCCGGCCGTGAGGGAACCCCGGCGGGCGGAGGGGAGGTTCCTCAGCGTGTCCGTCAGAAGAGCCGGGATGTCCCTCAGGGTGTCCGTCTGAACAGCCAGGCGGCGGGGATGGCGCTCAGGGTGTCCGTCAGAACAGCCGGGATGTCCCTCAGGGTGTCCATCAGGGCGGCCGGCAGTGCTCGGCACCCCGGGCCGTGCGGCGCCTCTCCCCGCCGGTGTCCTCTCCCCGCTTTGAATTCCCGCAGGGAAATGGGTTTTGACAGAATTTCCGATCTGTTCGGGCTGGAAGGGCCCTATGGAGACCTGGAGCAGGTCCAGGCGCGTCGGGAATGTCGCGGCCTCCCCGGACAGCTGTTCCGTGCTCTGCCATCCGTGCTGAAGAGAATTTCTGCACGGAGAGGTGGAACTTGCTGTGCTTCAGTTTCTGGACATTGTTCCTCATCGTGTTGCTGGGCAGCACTGAAGAGAGCCTGGCCCCGGTTTCTTGGCTCCTCTGAGATATTTATGAGAATTAATGAGATCCCTTCTCAGACTGAACAGGCCCAGCTCCCAGCTCTCTCAGAGGAGAGATGCTCAGACCCCAACTCATCAGGGTTATTTCATGCTATAATTTGTCTCACAACAAGGCCTTTCAGCAGAAAAAGGTGATAAATGTGCTGTAAAAGGCTGGTTTTATTTTTTTGTGTGTGTGTTTGGAAGCAGCAGGCCCTCCGTGTGAGGGCGTGCAGGAATTAGCCAGGTACACATGGAGAATAAACACTGATTTCATGGGACAAAGCATGTGTTTACAGTGGGAAAACATAAATTAGTGGTTGCAAGATCAGAACCCTGAGATGTGATGCAGTTCCACCATCACACAGGTTGAGGTAAAGGTTGTGAACTTGTGATATTGTCTTCAGCAGCAGATCTTACTTTTGTCCAGAATAAAGTGGTTATGTGTTTTCAGTGAAAAAATTACATTGACATCATGTAGTTACATAGCAAACATTTAGACGTGACTTACTCAGGAGCAGTGATGGTAGTGGAGCAAATGATGCTTGTAAAAGTAAATATATTCATTTAATAATGGGCCTTAGTAAATAGCATGCCATAAAAATGACTCACTAAATATATTTGCACTCTTTAGTTAACAAATTTCATGACAAAAGACAATGAGGAAAAAGCAACCATCTGTACAGACATCTCTTGGTGAACTACTGTAACATGACCACTTCTGTAACAAAATTACATTTCATGTTTTCCTCACTTAATTCAGTGTTGCATATTAACTGGGTTTCTGAGTTTAATAGTATTTTCTGGAGTAATGAAGCACACTTTGTACTATTGTGTTTTATTTTCATGCTTTACCTTGGTGAGTGAGGGGAGATTTCTGTATTGATCTGTGCCACAACTGGAACAAACACCCAACCACGCTGAGCAGTAGAAATGAACATTAAAATGTTATTAACTCTTCAGGTATAGAGATGTGTTCTCATTGAAATTCACAAGTTGTTGTTTGAACCCAAACATTGACACTATAGCAGCTCAGGAAGGATGTTTTGATTTTCCTGCGACAATTCTTTGCTACAGTGTGTTTAAAACTTCATTCTGATACATCCATGTTTCTCTGAGCTCAGTGAATACACTGTGTCTGTAAGGGAATACATTAACACATCCATCTTTTCAAGAACAACGCTGCACATTTCCAGATTATTTTTTAGTCAAGGCCTGTATAGCATAAAGGCAGAGTTCCCATAAATAGTGATGAAATGTTAAGATCGCCCTGAATGTTCCCTTTATTTCCTCTTTATTTCTCATTGCCTCATTTCTCATGGAGCAGGCTTTGTCTCACTTTAACGTTTGCATTTTTGTCTGCTTTGTGTTGCACACTAAACATGATGGACAGCTTTTGTGAGCCCAAAATTTGGTTTTCTGGGCCAGTCAGATACCCTGCTTCAGGCCACACACCTGACAAGCCCTCTGCATCAGCAGGAGGAGGATTTCATCCAGAAACACGTCTGGGATGGTGACAAATCTGCTGTGGTCCCGCATTTCCCCTCTTCTTAGCATTTCTGCAAGATTTGTTGCTCTTCCAGGCTGTAACCCGCTGGAGTTGGAAGTGGTGTAAATAACGTCGTGCTGGATTTGGAAGGTAACTCAGTGAGATGCAGACAGCACAGCTCTTCAGCATGAAGATTTGCGAGCACAATATGAGCCTGCCGACCAAAATGTTCCCAGTTTGCCAGAAGCCGCTCCAGTGTGGTTTTATCACATTTGATCCCTCAGTTCCAGAACACCTGTTAGCCTCAGAAATCCACACGAATTATTGGAAGAAGTACTCTTTCAAAAGTGATTAAATTCAATGTTTCTTTGCTCGTGGCGTATTTTTTTTTCTGTCTACCTGACACTGAAATTTAAGGAGTAATTTAGGCCGCAGTACTGAGGCACTGCCATTTTTGAAGACAACTTTTCCCTGTCTTCTCCAGCCCTTGGAGAAGCCAGCATCTGTGTGACCCTGGGGTGAATTACATCAGGCAATCTGGCCAGGTTATCAGCAAAAAAGTGATTTTTGTGTCCAGCCAGCCCCTTCTCACCACCACTGTCCTGCGCTGCTCTCAATACTGTTCCAAGCTGTACAAACACTTTCAGGTGTGCATTTCCATCAGCCACTTCTTTCCCATTTATCAAACCAGCCTTTCCTCTGCCTGCTGCTGCCCCATCCCAGTTCTGTTTTTCCCACTGGAACTGGGGTTTTCTACTTTCCATTTTTTCTATTTTTTCCATTCTTCTATTTTTTCTATTCTTCTGTTTCTCTATTATATTCTCCTATTATTTTATTTTTCTCTTTTTCTGTTTTCCTATTTTTCTGTTTCCCTACTTTTCTGTTTTTCTATATATTTCTAATGTCCCCACTTAAATTTTATCCTGCTGATGTGGGGTAGGTTTTTCTTCCTCTGGAGTTGAGGTTTGTTCTTTTTCTCTCCCCTCTTTTGCTGTCTCTGGATTTTACCAGCTGCTGTGGTTTCTTGCCAGGTCTTTCCCCTGCTCTCACACCTTTGGCTCTGTTCCATTAGGTGACTTTCCTGATGAGGTTTTTACCATACCATTGCTTTATTCTTCGGAATAAAGCACATTCCTGTGGCTGCGGTGGTCGGCATCCTGTTGCACATTCCTCTGGCCGTTCTGCTGGCTGTTCATCTTAGCCACCTTTGTGTTTTCCCCTCGCGGTGCTGCCGCGCAGATCCCCAGTGTGACATCCCGAGGCGGGGGCTGTGTTCGATGCTCAGGAGCCCTCTGAGTTAATGTTTGCCGGCCGCAATCCGAGCGCGTCATCCGCTTGTGAGGAGCAGGCACAGCGCGTTCCGAGGCGTGGGGAGGCACCCGGAGCCCGCGGCTCGCTCGCCAAGTGCCCTGTGCCCGGGGCCAGCGGGCGCGGCTGGCCCGGCCCGGCACGGCACGGCACGGCTACTCCCCCATCCCCGCTTCCGCCAGCGGGGCAGGTGAGAGAGAGCCATGCGGCTGCTGCTGCTGGCCTGTGTGCGGCCACGCACCGGCAACGCCACCACGGCGGCGCGGATCCGGTGAGAGCGGCACCGGGGGGAGGATGCGGAGAGAGAGGCACCGGGGGGG
>VRYO01002095.1:3938224-3952988 GCA_009812075.1 Sialia sialis | reverse complement strand
ATTCCATCCTTCCATCACTCATTCCATCCTCCCAGCACATCCCAGGGTGAGTTTGGAGACTTCAGCAGTGCCCCCCAGTTTCTGTTTTTTTGTTCTGTTTGTTCTGAATTTCCATGTCTGCTGTGCCTGGGTTTCTTTTGTTCCAAAGAGGCTCTGGTTTCAGCAGGGATCTAAAACACAAATACAAAATAAGTCTGTAAAATGAGCTCTGCTAACATAAAGTTAAGGCTTGTTGGAACACAGAGATGATCTGGTTTTCTGACAAGACCTTGAATTGTTTTGGAATAGGTTTATGGAAAGTCTGAGAATCATCTTTTTGGGGTTTTTGCTGAGGAACAAAAGATAAAGTTGCATTTTAACTGTTTATTGGGGTGAAATTTGATTTAACTTGCATGGCAATGCCCAATTACTATTAGCTTTTCAAAATCCCAAGTGACCCGAAAAAGCTGATATTTAACAAAAGCTGAGGAATTCAAATAAAACTCTTACGCTGTTCTAAAAAGTATCTGCAGTAACTGAAGGAAAAATAACCCAAAAATCTCTGAAAGCAAGGCAGTAATAAATTTCTGAGATGATCACAAAATGTAAATTATTGCGGATTTCTGGGAGGGTAAAAGGGATCAGAGGACATTGCTGGCTCCTGGGACATTTGGAAATTGCACATTGCTGCCACACTATTGATCTCCTGGAAATTCTGTTTACATGATCAACACACCTACTAGATAATAATTATTTACTTTTTAATTTTTGGAGAGGTGATACAGAATTTATGTGGTGCTCCAGACAGCCTGTCTCTTGAAGATTAGAGGCAGTGGTGCTTTGATAGCGCACATTAATTCCTTCACCTGCACACATTAGAGGGGAATATCAACAGATGCCAAGGAAATTCTGAGTAGCCAGAATGGTAATTAGGCTTTCATTCTTTTTGCTTGCTCTCTCATTTAGTAATGAGGAAATCAGCAATGCTAATAAATCCTGATCTTACAGCTCACTTAACTTCCAAAGACAAATGTGAACTCTGTGGTGTTTTCTGTCTTTATCAATGTGCTGTGTTTCCCGTTTGGTTTGGTGTCCTATGGGAGTGCACGGTTATTGTGTGTGGGGTTACAGTGCTAAAAAAATAAAAAACCAAATTTCTCCAGGTTTCCTTTTCAAAGATCTCAGCTCAGATGGGTGATTCAGTATTATCAATGCACTCTTTCACTCCTGGTCACTGCATGGACATGTTGTGCAACTTCTCATTGCTTTGCAGGGAGTAGAATTCCTTTTGGAATCATCTTTGGTGGCACAGATGTAAATGAAGACACCAAATGTAAAGAGAAACTGCAGGTAATGGGAGCAGTGCTGGAGGAAGCCAGGTAAGAGCATGGCTGAGAGATCTGGGAGAGGAAATTGCATTTTGGTGTGGCAGATCCCTCAGGAAGTTTCCACACACACTGCAGGCCAGCAGATACAGGCTGGACTTCAGGAAATCCTGGAGATCTCTACAAATTATTTTGTGATTCGGTGATGGAACAGCTTCATCAGAAAACACAGTCTGTGTGCAGTCTGCTTGTTTTATATTTCCTCTGTCCCTCTCACACAGCTGATTGACAGAATGTCTGGTTGAAAAGCTGATCCCTCAAGTACAAGCACATTTTTTATTTTATTTTTTTCTCCTGCTAATGTGAACCTTTCCCTGGGTCCATAAGCAAAGAAGCAGAGACTGAAAAAAGTCTTTCAGCAAATTCTCTCAGTTTTTAGGTGAAATGACAAGGGAGTGATTTCAGGGTGTTTGAAATCTGGGAAGTTCCAGTGGAGTCATAAAGAGCTGCTCATAAGCCACAGGAAATTACTAAAAACCAGAAAGACCTTTGAGCATTTTTCACAGTTTCAACATCCTCAGAAAAGAAGTTTTCTGCTGGCTGATCCAAAGGTTTGTTGACTTGAGCAGGGTTTGATCCTGGCCATGGTGGGGGAGGAAATTTTTCCTTGCTGCAGGATGGACTTCGGGTCAGGCAGGAGCTGCTCTCTCCTGCTTTATCCCTGCTGATGCCACTCCGTTTTCCAGCTATTATTGGCTCACTTAACACTGGCAGAGATGTGCTGCTCTGCCTGTAATCCCCTATAAAATGTGGCAAGTAAACAGATTTTAAAGACAGCACTTAATCACACTCATTGGAAAATCATTAGGGCATGTTCTTGTGTCTGTGTACTTGGAGCTGAAAGCAACTTAAGGTTCCACTCAGGAGAAAAATTTATGTACTTGTTTACTTTTGTTATCAAATAATCAGGAGTTATTCTTTAAACAGGTCTGAAGGAAAAGAAAAATATATCTAATGAATCAGATAAATCCCAGCACTGTGCACAGTGAGACATACACAAAACAATCTCTGAGTCCATTTAATCCATCTCTGATTAAAATATTGCCTGTCACAAATACAGCTAAACAAAACCTGCTTCACTGAATGCTTTTAAATGATACTGAGTTGGGAACCTGAGGTGAACCTTAATAGCTGGAATTATCTCTGATATTTCAGAATGTATTACTTCATCCCCGTGCAGTTTACAATATTTTCTCTGCTGCAGGAGGAGAGTCTCAGTTTTCTGGGAGTTGTTCTGGATGTACCTCTTGTGCAGCAGCCTCCCTGCTGTTATTCATTGCATAGTTATTAAAAGAAACATTGATTTTTTTTCTTTATTGATTGCAGGGTTCTAAGCAGAAAGCATCATGAATTGGAGATTACTTGTCCAGTACAATATCCCAGCACATTCCATAAAATAAACTATTGAACACTGTCTGGCCTTAGGAGGGTTTCATTTTTAATCAAATTCCTCTGAATGCTCCTTGTACTCCTCTGGGGTATTTTTTTAAAATATTGAACAGTATTTTGTAGACTTAGAAGCAACATCTTTTTATGCTTGTTAATGTGATATATTGAAAGGATAATGGCAAATCTGGGAAGGGAGCACGTGCAGCTTGGCAAAACAAGCATTTGCAAAGGCTTTAAAACCCTTAAAGCTGTCAGGCTGTGCATGAGAAATTCATGGCAGTGCCATAAAGCACATTACAGAACCAACTCAGGGAATGGGGTTTGTTTGAACAAAGGAGTTATAATTCAGCATTTGTGGGAATCCTAATGAATTATTGTGGTTCCATCAAATGATGGCATCACTTCTCCGGGGGAGCAGCTCTGTCCTGGGTGTGGCTGTTGAGATTGATCTCAAACCTTGAAGTGTCAGCTTGGCCCAGGACAGAAACATTTCAGAATTTACACGAAAAAGCAGCACAGAATCAGCAGTGCAAGGTGTGATGACCTCTTTCATATTCAATCTCTCTACAAGCAATTTAAAAAGGGAAACATTCAAACATTCTTTCCACAGAACTCTTCAGAAATGTCCCATTTGTGGTGCAGTTAACACTGAAATTCCATCTGAGAACACCCACAGCCTGTGGTGTGTGTTCCATGACAATTGAAAATTACATTAAAATCCAGCATGTTCAGAGAACTCTTTGTGTAAAAACCTCTCATACAGCTTCCAAGTGTTACCCCAGTTAGAATAACTCCTTTATCAGGTGTGTTCACAAATCTGCCTTTTGTTGGCTGTGCTGGGACACCCCAAAATGAAAATTTTTCCTCTCAGTGCTGCTTTTAGGTGGCCTCTCAGTGCTGTACTATTCACAGGGACAGCACTGCTGACATTCTCAGGGGTTTCACTCCCTGCCAGCTGTGAGAGCTCTGGGAAGGGTTTGGAACATTTGTTTGAGTTGGGTTCATTGCTGTGAACGTGGTGTCTCTATTTATGGCCTGAGACCACCAACCACACAATAGGTGATGGTTCCAAGGTCTTTGCTTCCAAGCTCGGGCACCGAAGGAAGACGCTGGAGCCGTTTCCTGAGGTTTCTAAGATTGTTTATTCTTCCTTATCTCAGGAATTTCTGTGCTGACTAGCTGAGGTCCGTTCAGCAGGTCAGCCCAAGGCACTCTCTCTGCCCATGGGGCAGGTCTTATCTTTTATACTACAAACTACGTAACTAGAATTTACAATTATAGTAATTTTACGATTATAAGCCACAACTTTTTCATTGAAGAATCCAGCCTACCCCAGTAGTGCGGCTTATATTCAGGTGTGGCTTATTCATGGACAAATCCCAGCAAAATGCCAACCCAGAAGTAAGAGCCAGCCGGGGAGGGTGCCTGGGGCTGCCTTTAAAGGCTTGGCTGGTCCATGGAAACTGTTTGCAACTTGAGCACCTGACACCAAACCCAGCTGGCAGTGATTCTGTTACTAATTTGTTACTCTGTTACACATAGGTCCTCGTTTAAAAAAAAAAAGAAAAAAAAAAAAAGAGGTGCGGCTTATATTCAGGTGCGGCTTATCTATGGACAAATCCCATGGTCTACCCATCTACCGGGAGGTGCGGCTTATAATTGTGAAATTACTGTACTTTCCAATACATGACACTTACATTGCAATGTCCAGCTTTCTCCCAAACCAATCCCAAAGTGCCATCCTAACCCAAAAGATGGACACCTTGAAGAAGGAGAAAGAAAGACATACTACACCCAAAATCCTCCATTTTGTCCTCGGACCCCTTATTATAAACAACTTTAAAAATCCCCTTTTTCACTTTCTAATAGTCCAATTTGCACTCTACTAATTTTCTATAAGTTTAGATTCTTCATACAACGATGGTAACTTTTCCCAAGGACTTGCAATCACACCCACAGGGGTTTTGGGCATTGTGCCAAAGTCTCCGAGCCCCCTGCCCGGGTCTGGAGGCATCCAAGGGAGCCAGGGCAACGTCCTGGGTTCCCACACATTGCAGACAGGCGCTCTGGGTGTTGTCACAGGTGGCAGGAGGAGCAGCTCAGCTCCCTCCTTGTGCTGGGTGAACAGGAGCAGGAATTCCAGCTCCCGCTGAACTGTGGGATGAATCTACAAACTGGCAGTGTCCCCGTTCTCTCTCACTCTGAGAAATCCTCACTTCACCTCCCAAGAGCTGAGCTGCAAAGCCTGAGGAGCTGCTGCTTTAACCACGATTTTCTGCTGGAACAAGTGGAAATCCTGCTTTGTCTTTCATCTGGGATCAGCTTCATAAGCCTCTCATCTCACTTCTTATCAAGATTTTTTCTGAAGTCCTTTTTCTTTTTTTTCCATTTTTTTTCTTTTTTCTATTTTTTTTTTTTTTTAACATTGAAACACTTTAAGCAGCTGTTCCCAACTGTTTCTGTCCCTCTGACCAGGTTTGCAGTGGCTTTCACCGTGGAGATGAAGGAGCTGGCAGCAGCACAGTGGGTACGTGTCTGGGGTGTCACAGAGCTCCATCCTCCATTCTTCATTTTCCATCCAACTTCCCTAAATAATGCTGCAGAATTTCAGTAATTCCACTGTTCCCAGTCCTGCTTCTCCTTTCATGCTGATGTGCTTCAGCAGGTCAAGAGATCTGGCATGAAAAGCTGTTTAATATCAGAAAGTGTGGTACAGTTCAGGAAGAAACTCTGTAAAATTTAAAATAATTTGTTGTTGCTGAGTCTCTCCTGATGCCAAATTGTTTCTTCTTGCATCATTTGCTAAACTTTGTGTTGACAAAACTCCTCCAGGCAGCATCAGCTGTAATAAAGAATTTGGAAGCATAATTTTAACACACTTGTTTTGTTGACTCTGGAACTTCTTCAGGTGAGCTGCTGAGGTAAATTGGATTTACAGGATAAAACCAGTTTGGGATAAAAGCAGCAAGGCAGGACCTCCCTCTGCAAGGGGAAACATCAGCTGAAGCTGCACAATTAATGCAAAAAAAAAACAAAACAAAACAAAGTGCTTGGTGCCTCTTCAGCTCTAATTTGCATTAAAGTGTGATCATTAAGGCACTCTTGCCTAAAAAATAATCACTGAGAGTGGAGCTCGAACAGCCCAACAGCAGGATCTGCAATACCTTATTTCAGCATTAATTGATTTTTAAAATCTATTTGCATTAAAAGGATACATGAGCAGACATGGGATTTGGTATTTTATTGTACAAGTGTAATTTGATTTTAATAGTTTTCACAATGAACCTCGTGATGGATGAATGTGGAAGGGCACAGCTCCTGCCAGAGATGTGGAGCAAGAACAGGACAGAAGTGACAGAGTGCAGGGAGAAGAAACAAAACTGAGCTTTGAAATGGTTTCAAAATCAGCACTTAAATGGTATTAAGTACCAGACTTTGATTTTACCTAAACAGTTTTGTACTCTGTGGGAATAATTCAGTGTTTTGGAGTCTGTGGCAGACAGGGAACTGGAGACAAATTCCTCATCCTGAACTGAAATCCTTCAGTGCTGAGGGCTCCTGTAAATTCTTTTCCCAACTCATTTTCAGTGACTGCAGAGCCTGGGCAGCCACAAAGGAGCAAGAGGGAAAACCAAAATCTCTGCAATTTCAAAAATAAAAATAATTTTTAAAAATCACTGCTGTGGCTTCCTGTTTACTGAGCTGAATGATTCAAGAATTGGTTGCTTAGAAATTTGTTTCTGAATCGATTTTCTTTTCATTAAAAAAAAAAAAAAAAGTATTCCATAAATCCTCAGTTGGAGTTATAGAAAGATATTGAAATAGGAAATTGCTTCTTTAATCACCTAAATTAAATAACTAGCAGAGCAGCACTTCAGGAGTGCTTTTGGAAGTGTAGTAATTACCCCTTTTACTCCAGCTATTTGAAAGTAATTTATTTTGCAGTTTTTATTTGGGAATGCTCTGCAGTAAGCACCAGGCACTGGTTTTCTGTCCAGACAAGCTGTATCTGACACTGATGTGTTTATAAATTGTATCTTGGATAAATGCAAACTGGATTGTCAAAGCCAGCAGCTTTTTGGGAACTAGGGCTGATTTTCAGCTAGATAGTTGAAATTTGTTTTATTCCAGGAAAACAGGATAGGATCCAAAGAAACGATACAGAGACAAACTAAAAAATATATTTGTACTAACTTGGTAATTGTGTTAATTATAAAGGTGATTAATTGATGCCATAAATGGACACAGTAAATGCAAATTACATTGGTGGCTTTTGCTGTTGCTCAATTTATCTAATAGTTTTAATATTTTAATAGTCAAAAGAAAATCACACTGGCATGTGTTTTGTTACTCTTTTTGTAGTTTGGGGTTTTTTTTGTGTGTGTGTGTGGTTGTTTTTAAGATTGAACAGATTTTTATGTTGAACTCTGAAAATAATTAAATAATTTTTCTTCTCTTTAAAGCCAAGTGCTAGGAAGAAAATCTACGTCCAGAGTCAAGGTGAGAGCTCTGAGCTGCTGAGGACTTTGCATTCCTTGATTCTGTGCTGTGTCTGTGATTTCTGAGCTGGGTCTGTGACTCCTGAGCTGGGTTTGTGATTCCTGAGCTGGGTCTGAGTGTACTAGTTTGAAAGCAAAACCAGCGAGACTCCAAGTCAGAAATACAATTTAATAGGAAAAAAAAGTAAAATACACGCAATAGTACAAAAAGAAAGCACTGACAGAGTCAGAACACAACCTGACACCCTGCTAGTTAGGGTGGTGGCAGCAGTCCAGATGAAGTGCTCTTGCTGTAGTGGTGATCCTGTAGAAAGATCCAGTAGCTCCTGTCTTCTGGAAACCAGTGGGTAAGAGAGCTGCCTGCTGTCTCCCAGGCCCACTCATGGGTAAGAGAGCTGCCTGCTGTCTCCCACATTATATCCAGGTGGGAATGCTTGGCTCCTCCCCCTGGGCAGAGCATCTCACAATAGGATGATGTCATTTTATCAGTCATGGTGAGTCCTTGATGGCCCATGAAACAGGAATGTCTCCTGGAGGGAGTTATCTGTGACTCATGGGCAGGACATTGATCCATTAACAGGAGATATCTGTGACTCATGGGGCAGGGCATTGATCCATTAACAGGAGATATCTGTGACTCATGGACAGGGCATTGATCCATTAACAGGAGATATCTGTGACCCATGGGACAGGGCATTGGTGGCCCATTAACAGGAGATAGTCCAGGGGAGGAGGCAAGGAAAACACCGCCCCTCCTGTTTTGAACAGTTCATGGAGATGGTGATTGAATACATACCTTGGGCACATCTTTATATTGTAACCTAGGACACTGAGCTGTATTTGTGATTCTGTGCTGTGTCTGTGATTCCTGAGCTGTATTTGTGATTCCTGAGCTGGGTTTGTGATTCTGTGCTGGGTTTGTGTTTCTTCCTTTGCCCAGATCATTTTACAGAAATGTGCTGGCTTTGTCCTGCTCCCCTGGGTTTTTGTCACTGACATTAATTAAGGCAGGATTTCAGCCTCAGCCAGAATTTTCCATACTTTTGGTACTTTTACAGAAGCTCCCAGCTGCCTTCCTGCAGGATCTGAAAGGTCAGGTATCACTGGAGGCAGCACCCAGATTTCTTCAAAAACTGCTGAAGTTTTGATGTGAATATTTATTTTCTGAAAGCCCAAATTCTTTTACATGCTCCAAGCTGAATTCCCAGCCCACCACAGTGAGGAGTCCAGGGAACACAGCTCAGTATTTTAGGTGTCATGTCTTCATTTCCTAATTTTATTAATTTCTTTATTACCATTCTTTCTAATTTCCTTATTTTATTCATTTATTATTTATTTATAATATTTATTTATTTATTTATTTATTTCCTTCCTAATTTATCTATTTACTATCTATTTATTTATTCATCTATCTATCTCTCTCTGTGGATTCCAACACTCATTCCATTTGGTGTATTCCACTTCCAAAGACAATACCATTCTTTTTCCAGCCTGCGCTGTTGAAATAACTCATGGTGGAGTCTGCTTAGCTCAGATTCAGTTCATATTTAAGTCTCTTGTGAGGCAACAGTTGAAGAACAGATTGATTATTTTAATAATGAAACTATTAATTTATTTAATCTTTAACATAAGGAAAAACAAATACATTAGCATTCAGGATAGAATAGTATTTAATTTGTATATGAATTTAATTTCTTTCCTTTTCTGTTGAGGGCTGTGGGTGCCCTGATCTCTTTTGGAATCTCTTTTTTTTTTACACAGGAATTAAAACTTCACCCAGTGCAACATTTGACTGGTACAGATTTCTACAAAATGCAGGTAAAACTCATTTTTTTCCCTGTGTTTATTCCTAATAGGTGTCAAGGATGAAAGAAACTTATAATCAGAGTTTAATTATGCAACAAAGTGCTTTAATGACACAAAAACTGGCAGAGTATCAATCAGATAAGTCTGGTTCACCAAGTACAGTAGTTTTACGATTATAAGCCGCACCTTTTTCATTGAAGAATCCAGCCTACCCCAGTGGTGCGGCTTATATTCAGGTGCGGCTTATCTATGGACAAATCCCAGCGAAACGCCAACCTGGAAGTGAGAGCCAGCCAAGCAGGGTGGCAAGTGGGCGGGCCGGCCCCTGTGCCGCCGGCAGCCGGCGGCGGCACAGGGGATCGCCGGCAACGGGGGCTGGAAATGTGCGGAGTGGCCCCCGTGCCCCCGGCAGCCGGCGGCAGCGCGGGACCGCCAGGAACGGGGTGCCGCTGGGAAGCCGGGCTGTGTGGGGCCGGGCCGGAGCGCCCTCTCTGCTGTGCGGAGTTTAAAAAAAAAAAAAGGCGTGGTTTATATTCAAGTGCGGCTTATATATGGACAAATCCCGTGGTCTTCCCAGCTACCCGGAAGTGCGGCTTATATTCAGGTGCGGCTTATAATCGTGAAATTACTGTACCCAAAGTGCCTCCAAATTTTGGGTCTGGGCTGCTCCAGCAGTGTCACAACCTGTGGGTCAGTGTCCCCAGAGGTTTTTAATTTAATTTAATTAATTTCGAGCACAGCACCAATTCCTGAGCACTCTGTGCTTTGCTGGGTGACAAACTGAAGAGGAGAAATGTGTGAAATTGGATTATTTGATGATTTTTTTAGCTGGGTTTGATTTTTGGTCTGTGCTGTCACCAAGCAGGGCAGGGCAGGTGACCTGGCTGGGACTCACCTGGCCAGGGTAAAGCTTCAATCATCTCACCTTCCCCCAAAAGAATGATTTATTGCCATTTTCCCCTGATAAAACCTCCCAGTTTGCCATTCCTCAGCCTGATCTGTGAGAGTGCAGCTGCTCCAGATGAATCCTCCCAGAGCACGGCATGATCCCATCAGGAAATGTGTGCCATCACTCCAGGCCTGTGTCAGTTCCAAATGCAGCACTGGGGGGCTGTTCTGGGCTCCGTAAATCACAGTGCCACCAGGATTAATCATCTCTGAAGGGAGGTGATTTGTCACTTGCTGGCACAGCCTCGGTGTTGATTTGATCTCTTGTCCAGCCACTTTGTGATTAAGTGAGCAGTGAGCACACTGAGGAGGGGGAAGCTCCCCCCAAAGTGAATTTCTGATATATTAGGGACAGTTTTTTGCCTAATGTGTGCTAATGCAAAAGTGTAAAATGATTCATAATGCACATGAAAAGCAAACTAGAATGTGACTCTAACATCTGTGCCTTATTAATAACAACTTGCAAAGTGGCATCCGATTATCCAGGATTGTTTTTATGGCTGTTCCATCTGATTTATCTTCTCTGCTTGTGCTCATGTCCAGCCTGCAATTCCCACTTTTATATTGCACATGCAGTCAGGATTTTGGCTGCACCTTGGTGCTTTCTGGGGGCTAATTAGGAGCTCCCACTGAACTGCATTTGTACCTCCAAAGTTCTTAAAATTCTGCTAAACTCAGAGCAATCAGAAGAAAACTCTAAAGCAGGAGGCAGAGGGATGGTTTTGTTTTGGGGGTTTTTTTTTGTTTGTTTGTTGTTTTGTTTTGGGGTTTTTTGTTTGGTTTTTTGGTTTTTGGTGTTTTTTTTGTTTTTAATTTTGTTTTGGTTGGAATTTTTTTCATCTTTTGTTTGTTTTGTTTGGAGTTTTTTTTAAGACTTTTTTCATGAAATTCTATTCCATGTCTGAAGGCACTCAATAAGTTTTTGGGGAGCAATATTTCCCCAGATAACCCTTGCCTGTGTCTTTAGCAAAACCCTTGAACATTTGTCAAATTCAGGATTCACAGGAATGCAGAGGAACAACAAAAGCTGCAGAGCAGCTTTTAATTCATGTGAGGCATCTCTGTTCAACACCCTTGGTGTTCAGGGTGTCAGATTATTCTCTCCAGTGAAACAATGTCAAATTATTCTCTCCAATGAAATAGCCTCTTCAGAATAGTTCCAGACTTCTTCTGAATATTCTTTGTACTGATTTTTAGTTTCAGTCAGATGAAACATTTGCTCATTTTAAACACAGTAATTTCATGATTCTAAGCCACACGTTTTTCATTGAAGAATCCAGCCTACCCCAGCAATGAGGCTAATCATCAGGTGCGGCTTATTTATGGACAAATCCCAGTGAAATGCCAACCTGGAAGTGAGAGCCAGCCGGGGAGGGCGCCTGGGGCTGCCTTTAAAGGCTTGGCTGGTCGATGAAAACTGTTTGCAACTTGAGCACCTGACACCAAACCCCACGCTGGCGCCATTCTGTTACTGACTCGTTACTTTGTCACATGTGGATCCTCGCTTTAAAAAAAAAAAAAAGAATGCGGCTTATATTCGGGTGCGGCTTATATATGGACACATCCCGTGGGCTACCTGGCTACCTGGTGCGGCTTATAATTGTGAAATTACTGTGTGACACCAATACCTGAACAGTCTCTTTAAATCACTGTCATGGCCTCAGAAAGAATTTAATGGCAGAATGCACCGAATGCATTTGATGGTGGGAGAGTTCCAAACCCCAAATGTGAAAGGAACTGAACCAAACTCTGAGGAATTCCAGTTTTTGTGCACTCCATGGGGTGCTTTGGGTGCTGATGGAAATATCAATGGCCTGGCACAGATGGGAGCAGTGCTGGGAAAGGTTTTTGTTGTTGTTGTGATGGGTGCAGTAAATCTGAGTACAAAACCATAGAATTCCTGTTTTTGCATGGTCCTAGCAGAGGTGCTGCTGTCTCCTAGCTGCAGTATCCAGGGGCTGCCTAGGCAGCATTTCCTGGCTAAATCTACCAAAAAAAAAAGGGATTTTAGGGTTAAATTACACTGTGGTTAACAGTCAGCTTCACAGTTTGTGTTGTGTGGATGAGACAGAGCAGCAGCAGCCTGAGCAAGGAGCTGAGCTGAGATTTCAGCACAGATTGAAGAACACAACACTCTATTGATGTGTTATTGGTGTCTATAACTCAGCTGTTTCAGGAAGTTTTGGTGCCTGTGTCAGAGCAGATCAGAGCAGATGATCACAATGTTTTCCCCTGACCTTATCCTGCACAAGCAGTTTGATTATTGCAGTTTTAGAAGCTCTATTTAAAGACTGAGGGAGTCAGTGAAAGTTTTTGCTGTAAATTGACTGACAAAAAATGAGAAATAAGAGATACTATATAAGAATAAATAATTAAATAAATAAATAAATTGAAAAGAATAAATGAGAAACCTGAGGCTGATCTTCTCTAACAGCTCCAGGCTGGGACAGAGCTGCTGCTGATGACAGACAGGATTGTGTCATCACTCCAGCATGAAAAGCTCCTTTTGATTTCAGTGGAGTGGGGCTGAAGATCCAGCCCCCAATAAATATCAGGTGATGAGAAGATGTAGATAATTAACAGATCTGCAGTAATAAACTGAGAGATACTTGTGTAGCCAGCACACAGGACTAAAAGCTGCTTTCATGGGAGGGGGGACCAGAGGCTCACATGCTTATTGCGAATAAAACATGCACTGTGCTTTTGTAGTTTGGTTTTTCAGCTCTCATGGAATTTCTGCTTCATAGCACAGCTGTTTGCTGAGCTGAGAAGTTTCCATAAGCTGTCCAGACACAGGCAGGGTTTTACAGAAGCACTGGATTTTCCCAAAGCTCTGCTGGAGAGAGGGATCCACAGAAGAAAAACTGATCAGTAAAAGTTTGGGCACTTACAGAGCTGCCCACAGGAAAAGCTGTGTGACGGCAGCAATAAACTGAATTCCCAAACTGATCTGAAAGCACAGAGCTTTTTCATTGTCTGATCTGTGAGGAGTAATGAGAAACAGGGGAGGAGAGGAATTGATTGAGAATTTTGCAGTGTGATTTTTCTGGATGAGCAGCCTGTCCCTGGAAGTTTGCAGGTTCATTTTCCTCCTGTGTCTTCCCTGCCCCATCAGCAGCCCCAGCAATGATTCCCAGAGAAAAAGTTCTTGTTAACCTGTTGGGAACAAACTGCTTGGTGAAGTGGCACAGGAAGAAATGCTGGAGATGTGCAGGTGGCACAGTGCATCACTGAAATTCAGATTGCCCAGCTGTGTGTGCCCAGTGAGGGCAGCTCTGTCCAGCTGGTGCTGCTCTGAGCTCTGCAGCTCAGCCAGGGCAGAGAAAAACCCAAACTCCAGTGCCAAGGGGCTACAAGAGCTATTGGAGGTATTTCTGCACTGTCTGGGGAGATAAACCTGAGAAAAGCTGTGAATGGAAAGGTTTAGAGTATCAAAGGTGGACAAATTTATCTGTGTTTCATGCTCAAGAAAATAAAATCATTGTCTGAAAGACTGAAATCTCAGCAATAAACCTTTGCTTTCCTTTTTGAGGAGAGCAGTCAGTGCTTTCAGGTGCTCAGGAGATGGATAAATGGAATATTTTCAAGAGCAGTAAAAGACCTGCTGTACTTCAAAGTGACCAGAAAAGAAAATAAGGTTATTTTTCCTCACCATCTCATCATGGCTGGGATTTTGTTTCTGAACAAAGCCTGGAATGGACAAATAAGCCCAAACAATGTGGATTTGGTGTTGTTCTCTAAAGGTCTGCAGAGCACAACAGTGAGCTTGAAATCAGGGGTTGGAAAATTAATTTTCAAATCTTATTCTTTACCTCTCAGCAAGCTAATGCTGGGTATTACTCATTCACTTCCAGGCCTGCAGCTTTTAGTAAGATTAAAGATTTGCAGTAATACATTTATTTTTATTGTGCACCTATGACTAGTGCATTTTTTCCCCTGATAGTACCTGGAGGGAGGGAGTTAAATGAATCTCCACTTTCCAAATCTTTTTAGATAACACTTGTACTTATTCCTGCCTTTCTTAGAAAAACAATGTTCCTGCTGCAGCTTCAGAAATTATTTAGTCTTTTGTGTTTTGGGTTTTTGTAATGGCCCAAGCACAAACTGTCCCAGTGTGTCATAATGCTGTTCTCCCCAGTAACAAAGAGATGTCCTCAATTTGTGCCATGGAGGATTGGATTGGATTGGATTGGATTGGATTGGATTGGATTGGATTGGATTGGAGATTTAGGAGAAACTTCTTCACCCCAAGGGGTGACAGGCCCAGGCCAGCGGAGCTTCAGGGTCCCTGCAGGGATTGAAAGGGTGTGGGATGTGGTGGGTGCTGGGCTCATGGTGGGCTTGAATGATCCATGGTTCTGTGTTCTGTGACAGTAAATAGCTGATTGATGAGCTGTTGTGTGTGAAAATGGCCTCTTGTTTTCTGTTTGAATGTTCTCCTTTCTCTCATTGTGCCTTCACCGGCTCTGCATCCATCCCTGACCACTCACCCTGCTCCTGTCCTGGTTTGGAGGACAGGTATCTGCTAAGAAAGGCAGGAGCCTCTCTTTCAAATGGAGAATGGAAACCCCCTTCCTCCAAATTATTATAATTTTGAAATCAAGAGGCTCTCAGGCAAAGAGATGGGAATAGGAATAACAGTTCTTTACTAGGGAAATTAAAATAGACATAGAGAACTACAAAGAACAAACCCCAAACCCTGCCAGAGTCAGAATCCAAGCTGACAGCCGTCAGTCAGTCAGGGTGTTGGCAGCAGTG
>VRYO01002095.1:3914266-3927924 GCA_009812075.1 Sialia sialis | reverse complement strand
CCAGCTCCATGTTCCCCTCAGGGCTACTCACAGAACACTTGACAGAAGCCAGGCTGAGTTCTTTCCCCAGAGGCAGGAGCAGAGCAGGAGGGCTCAGAGCAAAGCCTGGCTCAGGGCAGAGCTGCCTCTCCTCTGTGCTGGCTCTGGCACTGCTGGGCAGGCTCAGGGCTGCCAGGATCCCCAGGCTCACTCCAGAGTCTTTGGGGTTTGTGTTGTTTGCTTTCACCTGGCCAGTGGGACATGAGACATGCTGCTAAAACACTCTGCTGAAAGAGCTCTGCCTCCCAGCCCAGCACAGGGGGGCTCTGCTGGGGTGGCAGAGCAGGAAGGGACATCTGCTGAGAGATGATAAATAATGAGCAGAAAACTCTGCAGAAAATTCTTCTGGTCCTGGGCTGGAGAAAACAGGCTGGAGTTGGGAGATGCAACTCTCACTGTCCTCAAAGTTCAACATTTAGCAAGGTCATGAATCTGTAAACAGTATTTCAGAGTGAGATAAATATATAATAGATAACTGAGATAAATGTATAATCACATTTGGTTCAACCTGCCCCCAGGTATGGAAGAGCTGGGAGCCATCACTAATTACTGTGTCAGCTGGTTCTGAGATCTCTCAGATCTGACTGCAACCGATCTGTTTGTGTTTGGTGTTTGAAGAGGACAAAACAAACCATGATAGCAAGCATTAAAAATGCATCTCTGCCCCAGAGGGCTCAGGGTTCTGCACGTTCCTGGGCACGGGCTGGTGGCACTGGGATTGCTCCTGTGTTCCCGTTCCTTTTATTCCCTATTGAAACCAGCTTTGGACTCCATTTCCTGGGAGCCCTTTTTCTGTGCTCTCAGGAATATCCCAATTGTTGTAAAAATCATTGCATTCTTATGCTTTTACCAAAAAGAAGCCAATTAAAAAAAATTGTAGAGAAGAAGTTGGACAGACTCTGAGGCACAAACCAGACTTGGCCAAGGCCTTGCAGTTTGGAATAAAAGCCATAGCAAATTATTACTAAAAAAAATAAAAATGAAGGGATGTTGTAAAGCAGTAAAATTGAAGAGCCAACAAGAAGATGCATGGGCTAGAAGGAAGAAAATGAGGGACAATCCGGAAGACAAAGCAGTAAATAAACCAAATATTTGCTGTATTGCTGGGGAGAGATGCTTCAATTTGCACCCTGCATCCTCCTGCAAGTGCAGGCAAAATGATGAAACCAAACAGATGGCAAACAGACCAAAATGGAGTTTTGTGCTATTATTCCTGGAACTTAGGGCAGTAAATTATACATATTTTCAGCAATGCAAATGATTCTTTTTACTGCTAGAAAATAGACTAAGTATCTAAATTAAATTTGAAGCCACTTTGTGCAGTAATTATTTACAGCCCAAGCCATTTGTTTAAGGCCAGGGGTATAAAGGCAGCCCTGCATCTCAAGGATTTGGCCATCTGCTCTGTTTCCAGCAGCTATAATTCATTGCTACCTGTGCTTTCGGGGACCTGAAGATTTTCTTCTGCAGCAGTTCCTGCCCTCCAAGTCTGAGATGGAACAAATCTCTTTCCCTTTAGAGTTTGGGAATGACAGAAAATTAAATATAAACTTGGTGCTCGACTTCAATCAATCATCAGAAACTTTGAAAAGCAGAAGTGAAGGAAATCTCTTGAAACACTTTTTAGCTCAGGGTGCTCTGCAGAGCAGCACTGAAGTGTCCCAGGCACTCACATCCCTGTCCCTGTCCCTGTCCCTGTCCTGGCCAGGTCTCCTTCCCTCCCATGCACAGCTGCTGGCCAGACCTGAACACTTCCACACTTTTTATTTTTAAAAGAAGAAATGCAGGGGAGGGCCCTGGAGCTGTGGATTCTCAGTCCAGAAGTTCAGGTGAAATATCAGGAATACAGAATATTCCTTTTTCACTGCTTGGGATACAGAATATTCCCTGTTCAGTGCTGTGGGATACAGAATATTCCATATTCACTGCAGTGGGATACAGAATATTCCATGTTATCTGCTTGGGATACAGAATATTCCCTGTTCAGTGCTTGGGATGAGGCAGCAGCCTCAGAAGGAGCTGGATCAGAAATTCTGGCACTGCTGGAGGAGCTGGAGCTCAGTGCTCCCAGTGTGGGGCTGTGCTGGGGTGACTGGAGCCAGAGCAGCTCCTGGAGCTGCCCAGCCCTGATTTCCTCATTTCCTGGGAATTCTGTGTGTCTGTGCTGGTGCCATCAAAAGCTTGTGGAGCTCATCCTTTGGAAACTTTGGTTAACAGGGAGCTCAGAGCAGGTGACACAAGGATTGACTGGTGACCAAAGTCTGGGTTTTCTTTCACCAAAATGACTTTTTATAGTCTGCAGTTTTTATATTTCTAATTTATCCTGCTTTGTGTTCATTAATCTGTCTGAGTGACCCCAGATAATCTGGTAGTTTCTGCTCCAAAGTGCAGAACAGGTTCTGTCATTAAGGGTTGTTATTTTTAGCACTAGCTACTGCAAAGCAGATGTTTGTGCCAGGGCTATAAAATGCTCAGACTGATACACCTGCAGTGGGATTTAAACAGTGCTTTCCTTGGGGATTTTAAATTATTAAAAGATGTTGCTGAGTCCCAGCAGTCCCTTCCTGTACCTTAGCCTGGGAATTTGTCTCCTCAGTTGTGTCCAAACTATAAAAAATTGTGGTTTGCTCCTTGGAATTTTGTTTCCTTGCTATGTGGACTGAAGCAAAATTGCTGCTGCTGCAGGATTGTAATGACAGCAATTAAAAATGGATTGACTCTGGAGTGACAGGGAATCAGCAGAAGCAGGTTGGAGATTTGGGGGAGTAATTTCTGTGTCATCTGACACGGTGCTAATTGCACATTATGAATATTCCTGGTTTTACAGTCAGTACATCTCCAGACCTCCCAATTCATCAATGTGATTAAAGCCTCAGCTCAGGACGTGTGAGCAGCAGAGATTTGCACACCCAGAGCTGAGGCTGGATTTTGTGAGCAGCAGAGATTTGCACACCCAGAGCTGAGGTGGATTCTGTGAAGTGCCTTGGCTCTTCTCTCTGGGGAATGGTGTTTTCCAATTAAAAAAACTGGGGAAGAATTTTGGGTTGTTGTTTCTACTTTTGCTGTTAAAATTGTCATTGTTAGCACCTGGAAATGCAAAAATCCTTAGAAAATGTTGTTTCCTTTTTTTTTTAATATCCTCTAGGCAATGGATTTAGAGGTTCCAGTGCTGGCAAGGAACATTCCTGGGAATGCAGCAATAATAAAACACAAGGAAACAGGGCTGCTGTTCTCCACTCCCCAGGTAGGAAACTCTCAGAATTTGGGTGCATTTTCTGTTTTTTTTGTGTTCAGGCTGTGGCTGTGCACTCCTGGCGTGTGCTGAGATTCTCCTGCTCTGGCTTTGCAGTTCAGGGAGCTCATCCTAGGTGTCAGCCTTGCAGAATGTTTGTCTGGATGTGCAGATTTCCCTGTGCACTCCCTGGGACAGAACCTGTGTTGGACAAGCTGCAGCTCCCCAAAAGAGAATGAGCCTCAAGTTTCAGGTGACACTGGATGAGCAGTTTGAAGCACAGCAATGCCCCCAGGGCCATCCTTGCCTAAGGGACTCAGAGCAAGAGTGTAAATGTCATTTCAGTTCCTATGAACCCCTTTTGCCTGAATCCCTTCTCTGCATGGAGCAGAATCCCCACTGCTGGCTGAGCCCTCTTTGCTCTGCTCTGTCTCACAATCTCCTCAGGGGAGGACTTGCAGGTAAAATATTTGTCCTGGAATCAGCAAAGCTTGTGCAGCAGCCCTGGGAAGGGAAATTCCCCCTCCCTCTGCAAATCAGCAGTTGTAGCTCAGTTCATGAAGAGATTTTTATGCTTTATTGCTGTCCTAGATGTAGGAATTATCAGAGTTTTCAGGCCCCCTTGCTTCCAGGGGAATGTCCCAATCCCACAGAGTTGTGGAAAAACTTTCTCCAGGCAGAGCTCAGATTGCCAAACCTCAGCATTGCCAGGTTTGGAGATAAAGTTTCATTTTTCTCATTCCTTATCTCCCCAAACCACACCAAATTCAGATTTGAAAGCGCTGCACACAGTCTGGCAGGGGCTGAGAGTCACGTTAGATCAAAGAAATGCAATTAACTTCCAGGACATTTTAATTGTTGGGAGAGGGGACACTGCCCATGGCACTGTGAATGTGACCTGAGGAGATCTGCTCTGGGAATTGGGACTGGAAAACATCTTCTGCTGAGAAATTTTTGGGTTTTTTTGATTACTTTGACATCTTAAGTATCTTTTGTGCTGTGCTCTCAGATGCATCAAGAGAGGAAAATGTCTTTAATCTAGAAAAGATCAGAACTGTGTCCAGGTGCTTGGGAAAGTCTGGCTGGAAGAATCTGGACCACCACAGATGAGAAAAGTTTGGTGGATTAGAAAATGATTTTTCCTTGCTGGGTTTGGTGGATCCTGTGAAGATGCAGGCTGGATCACAGCTCAGGAATAGGAGGCGTTGCTTCTTTTCATTTTTTTCTGATCTGAGGGAAAGCTCTGCAGCAGCTTGGGTATGAGCAGTTGTTCCTGCTGTCATTTGAAAGCCAAATTAGAGGGATATTAATTGACCATTATGCAATGAGAATTGTTTCAAATCGTGCTGTTGGCTTTCTTCTTTCATTCTTGCTGGAAGTGAGCTCCCGTGGCTTCCAGGAAAGCAGGAAATGCTGTGTGTGACTGAAGCCATCCTTAAGCATTTGCATTTGGCTGCAAGCAGCAGAAGCCCTGCCAGCCCCTGGAGCCAGCACTCAGGTGGAAAGGGTTAATCTGGGAGGGAAAGCCCTGGAGCATTTGTTCTCACACCCCATCATCTGTGCACATTGCTTTTGAATCATGGGTTGGTCCTGCTGCTGATGGAATTTGCAAGTTTATGGAATATTTGGCACTGAGTTAATGGAACCTGAAGTTAAAAAAAGTAAGAGATAAGAACAGGGCAATAAATAATGCAAAACTGTACTAAAAGGGAAGACAAAGAGTTATTCAGCAGGCTGAGGTGCAAAATTATTTGTTCAATGTCTGTAAAAGCTCAGGGAGGACCTAAATGAAGAGAAGGAGGAAAATAAACTTCAAAGGCAATGAGAGAGGGCCAGAGGGGGAGGCAGCTGACCTGGGTTTTTCTCTGCCATCCAGGCTAAAATCAGCCCAGGTTTTTGGGTTTTCCTCCGCCGTTCAGACCCAGAATCAGCCCAGGTTCCTGGGTTTTCCTCTGCCACTGAGGCTCAGAATCAGCCCTGATTTCTGGGTTTTCCTGTGCCATCCAGGCTGAAATCAGCCCAGGTTTTTGGGTTTTCCTCTGCCATCCAGGCTCAGGATCAGCCCAGGTTTTTGGGTTTTTCTCTTCCATCCAGACTCAGGATCAGCCCAGGTTTCTGGATTTTCCTCTGCCTTTCAGACCCAGGATCAGCCCAGGTTTTTGGGTTTTCCTCTGACATCCAGGCTGAAATCAGCCCAGGTTTTTGGGTTTTCCTCTTCCATTCAGGCCCAACAGGATCAGCCCAGGAGGGAGCTCTGGCCCTCCCCAGTGAGCAGAACCACTCAGAGTTTGGGGCAGTCCCAGCTCAGCTCTGGGGAGCTCCCAGGGCTCACCTGCTGCAGGTCCCTCTGGTTCCACACCTGCCCTCTGTCCGCTGGCTCACTGCTGCTGCTTAACACTCCCCTTCTGGGGCTGGAGCTGCTGTGAAATGGTTTAATTGCAGACTTCCTTTCAGGATATAAATAATATATTAAGCATGCATCTCATTTTCATTATGTGTGGGCTGTGGTGCTGGTGCAGCTCTCGTGGTAATTGAGGAATTATTCATTCCTCTTTACTCAGTGCTCTCATTTCCCAGCTTTATCTCCTGGATACCTGTGTTTGTGTGTCTCTGCAAAATGCTATACAGGATTTATTTTAGGTACTGAACAGAGGAGTTGACATTTTCTTTAAGGGTGATTGGTCAATTTAGCAGGAGAAAACTGTATTATGGATGTTGCTGTTGAAAAATGCCTGTTATTGTGGTGGAGCACTTGCCATGAAAAGGGCAGATGTGAGAGTGCTTCTGGATGTACAGGAGATGATTTTCTCCTGTTTTTCTGGGTTGTGACTTACTGCTGAGCCTCAGCTTCCACTCTGTGTTCTGCTGCCACCTGTAAATTCATTACAGCCACTCCTGTGTGGGATAAAGGTTTATTAGGAATATGGATGGCCCCAAGCAGCCAGCTAGGTACAGATCAGCTCCTTCAGTGGGGTTTTATTACGGACAGGCAATTTGGGAATTTCACCCCTCTTTCTGAAAACTGAAGCTTATTTCCCATCTACACCAAAATACATGAGTGCATAAATATTTGTGCAAATATCACCTGCCCAGATAGAGCGGAACAGCTTCTGCAGATGTGTTACCTCCCTGTAATTACTTTATGTCTCACAAGCAAAAGGAAAAGCTGGCTTTTCTGAGGGAGCTCTGAGTGTCTGCATGCTGCAAGCCCAGACTTAGCACCAAAGCACAACTGAAGTGCAAGTCACTTGGAGTTAGGGAAGACACCTGAGAAATGGAATTATTGCTTTCTAAAGCTGAGCATCCCAACCTGAGAACAGACTCAGGCAGCTGCTCCAAGGGCACGAGGCAAACCCAGATAAGTCACAGTGAATCTTCCCAGTGCCCTCCCAGGCCTGGGGGTGCTCACACTGCATTAGCAGGAGCAGAGATGAGCTCAGAAGTCCTGACTCTCCAGCTCCTGGGATTTTTCCATTTGCTTTTTCTCTCTCCTGCATTTTCTGCTTTGCACTCACTCTGGCATTTTTTCCTGAAATTATCCTCAGCCTTAAGTATTGTAACTGTGAATAAGGATCTCATTTCTTCTATCATTTACATGTTTCCAAGTTTTTGTCCTCCACAGCCACATTTTAAAAGAATGCTAATAGGACTACCTGTCAAGAAGTGTTACATTGCTGCTTCTGCTCTTAGGTAATTTACATAAATTAGTTTAAAACATTACTTTAAATAAAATCCCCCACAGGAGCATAAAATCAAAGTTGGGGATGTAGTTCAGTGTGAGCAGTATTTATTACTGTGATTTTCCTGCTAATAGGATGAAGCCAGCAGAAGCCAGGTGAGACTTTTGCCCCCTTCCCTGTGCTGTGTGTGGGGCTGGGCCAGGTGTGACAGACACAGCCTGGGTGCTCCAGGGATCTCAGTTCAGGGACACAGAGCCTGTGGCTGTCCTGGCTCCTCCAGAGCTCACCTCACAGCCAGCTGAGGTAAAACAGGAGGAGTTGTTCACTGGTGTGCAGGAAAATCTCCTCCTTCTCTTCCTGGTTCAAACCTGTGCGCAGAAGGGATCTGTGGCTGTGACTCTTGAATTTTCCTGCTGGTTTGTCCTGTCAGGGAGAGTCCAAGCAGGGATGATCCTCTGCTCACCATGGCAGTGATGATCCTGTGCTCACCATGATTTTTCCATGAGAAATGATTCTGTGCTCACCATGATTTTTCCATGAGAAATGATTCTGTGCTCACCATGATTTCCCCATGGCAGTGAATATCCTGTGCTCACCATGATTTCCCTTCAGTGATTCTGTGCTCACTATGGCAGTGATGATTCTGTGCTCACAACAATTTCCTCATGAGCAGGGACTATCCTGTGCTCATCATGAATCCTGTACTCACCCTGACCTCCCCTATGTCAATGAATATCCCGTGCTCACCATGATTTTCCTTCAGTAGTGATTATCCCATGCTCACCATGATTTCCCCGTGGCAGTGATGATCCTGTGCTCACCATGGCAGTGAATATCCTCTGCTCATCATGATTTCTCCATTGCAGTGAATATCCTGTGCTCATCATTACTTCTCCCATGGGCAATGATTCTGTACTCACCCTGATTTCCCCTCAGCAGTGAATTTCCTGTGCTCACCATGGCAGTGAGGATTCTGTGCTCACCATGGCAGTGAATTTCCTGTGCTCACCTTGATTCCCCCAGATTTTCTGTCTGTGCAGACACTCAGACCCCGTGTGCACCCAGATTTCCAAGTACAGTTGTACTCAGCCCAGTGTTGAGCTCTGCTCTCCCCTGTGCTGTTTCCTGTGTAAATCATCTCTCCCATCCCCTGTCCCTGCACTGATCCTCACCACCCCTTGGGCAGGAATTCTTTCTCTGAATTTCCCACTGCCCCGAGAGCTGTCTGCTTCTCTGAGCTGAACCAAGGCACCGATCTGAGCACGTCTGCAATCAAGCTGAAGCATTGCAAGTTGTCTCTTGATGGAAAATTAGACCAGCTGCTCAGAATACATTAGTTCAGACATCAGATCTCCTCTCACATGTTTGAAGTTCCCCATTTCTCTTGCCTAGAAGTAAATGAGAGAGGCAGAGGAGCAGTTGTGCTGTTTGAGCTCTGCTGTTTTGCCCAGTGAAGTTAAAGGGAATATATGGCTTTGTTTTGGTGTTTCTGCTGTATCTGTATCTGCCCAGGCTGCATGCTGCTCTTACCTTTGCACTGTGCTTGTGTGGATTTTTTTGTCTTGCAATAAAATTCACTAAAAGTGTCACAGCAGCAATGAGGTAAAAGTTTAGCTGAGCTGACCTCAAACATCTGATGCCAGCTGTCCTCCATGCCAAGCAGGCAATTAATTTATAAAAAAAATACAAAAATATATAATAAATATAATGCCCATATTTATAATGAATATAAAATAATTATAACCAGCCTGGGTTTCCAGCACTAGGGTAGGCAGATAATTTTGGTGTCATTAAATGTGCTGCTCATTGGTCTTACTCTCTTGGAATTGTCTTTGATTTTTAATGTCTTGGTGGGCTGTGTAAAATAATAAAATTATTATTTCATTGTTTATAAATAAATGGTACTTGACCTTGAAAAATGGGAGACAGGTATCAATCAGGACTTTTTCAAGGAACTTTTAACGGATTCTTTTCTCCATCTCTTTTAGGAGTTTGTTGTGCTGTCCAAGAGTTTAATGAGCGACCCCATTCTGGAAAAGGAAATTATCACAAGGGCCAAGGACTATGTGAGGAGACACCACTCGTGGGAAGGTGAAAGGAAAACCTACCAGAGGCTGGTGCAGAGGCTGCAGTGACTGCAGGGCTGCAGTGATTCAGGGGCTGCAGTGATGCAGTGAATGCAGTGATGCAGAGCTGCTGTGGCTGCAGTGATGCAGTGGCTGCAGGGCTGCAGTGATGCAGTGGGTACAGGGCTGCAGTGATGCAGGGATGCAGGGCTGCAGCTGAGGCAGCAGCCCTGCAGCCCTGGGGACAGCATGAGCTTGGGGTTTCTGGGGTTCCTGCTACAAAACCAGTCATAAATGCATTGTAATTCTATTGAACGTTCCAAAATCAGAGCTGCTCCAACCTGCCAGGTGTGCCCTGCTCACACACCTGGGCAGTGCCAGGTGAGTGCAGGGAAGGTTCTGCCCCTGGGGCAGCACAGCCCAGCCCAGCAGCAGCTTCCCTGGCACTGGCACCCCCTGAACACAGGCAGGTAGAGTCACACCTGAGCCAGGTAGAGTCACACCTGAGCCAGGGACACACCTGAGCCAGGTACAGTCACACCTGAGCCAGGGACACACCTGAGCCAGGGACACACTTGAGACAAGTACATACACCTGAGACAGGTACACAGCTCACACCTGAGCCAGCTACACACCTGAGCCAGGTACAGTCACACCTGAGCCCGGGACACACCTGAGCCAGGTACACACCTGAGCCCTGCACCCTCCAGAGCTCTGCTGGGCCTGACTTTGGGCCAGGCCTGGCTCAGGTGCCCAGGCTGTGCCAGAGATTCTCTCTTACACAAACTACCTCTTGCTTTGGCAGTTCATTGGTACCTCTGTCATTTACTAATTTATTAAAAGATTTATGGCACCTGTACAAAGGCATCTGGAGGTATTTTCGGTTTTCTGAGTGGTTTTGTGCTGTTTGTTCTTATCCATGGCCCCTCAGGATGTATTTCAATACACTGCAGCAGGCTTAGCTTAAAGTGAGACTGAGCTCTGCTCAAAGTCCACACTGACCATCCCTGCCAGCCCAGGGATTGAGGCTGAGATTGGGCATCAGAGGATGCATCAGGAGGGAAAAAAAAAAAATATGAGCATCATGTTTTAATAATTTGTGGTTAGGAAACATTGAACAGTCTGGATCCTGCCCCAAGGAGAGCCTGTGAAATGTTTTCTGTTCACTTCAGTTGTGTCAGACTTTGCACTTATGAAGTTCACTGTGCATTTTAAGCTTCCCTCTCTATTTTGGATGTTTGCAAGGTTCTGGTGCAGTAAACAGGAAAGCGGTTTGAATGCTCATACTGATTTCTCCCAAATTTCCCTCCTTGTTGTGTGCTGGGGATGATCAGCACCGCCTGCAAAAACACAACCATACAACCCCCAGGGGCTAAACCAGCCTGCTTCCAACTCTCAGAACGGCTGGGCTCCCTTCTGAGCACGTTTCCCCTGAGTATTCCTGGAGTTCCTTGTTATAGGGGATAAAAAAGGACTTTTCCAACTCACTGAGCCAACTTCAGGGTGTCCAGTTCCCCTCCAAACCTCTCAGAGCTCTCCTCTGACAGCTTATTTCTGACAAACTTTGATTTTCAGCCATCCTCCTCCCCTTCCAATAGTATTGGTTCTCTTCTGAGGAAAATCAGGTTTTTAAAAAACAAATAAACAAACACAGTGTGGGATGGAAGCTAAGCACTGAGCTAATGGTAAGTGATTAATAACAGTGATGATCAGAAAGCTTTTTCTGCAGCCTGGTGCATTTATTGCTAAGATCCAACCATAAATACGTGGATCTGGAATTGGTGTTATTCCCAGCAAAACAAAATATGTTCAAGTGAGAAATCCTGCACCACCCTCAGCATGTAATTAACATATGATTTTTCAGGCTGTATTTAATCCACAAATATGAAATCTGGGAAACAGCATGCTCATTTGCATGTGCTAACCATGGCAAAAAAACCCCACAAACAGCCCTTCTGCAAGAGGTGCATGAAGGAAAAAATAAAAAAAAAGCAGAAAAAGAGCTGAGCCTGAGTGCAGCTCTGGGGCATCAATCCCAGCCCCAGCTCAAAGGTTGGGGCAACAACTGCAGGGGATTTCATCACCAGAAACCGTGCTGGATTTATGCTTTACATTTCCTATAAATATTCAATGAGTCTTGTAAGTCCTTGTAAGGAGAACATGAGACCCATGCAAGCAGTTTTGGGTGTAATTATCTTTGCAGAGACTTCACTCAGATGATTCCATAGGTAAGAATAATCCTTTTGTTGTCCTGCAGCCCTAATTACAGTATTTATCTTCCCCTTCAAAGCCCCACTCCTACCCAAGCAGCTTTTCAAGCCAAGCACACCTCCAAGAGATGCAGATACAGCTCCAAAAATAGCTGGTTGTGTTTGCAGGGGAAAATCTCCATTGTGCATCCTCCCCACGGCTGCTGCTGTGCTCCAGGACCTTGAAATGTGCTGCTAATTAATCAGTTCCATGCATTTCATTCTGCAGTTAACCCTTGCTGTCCCCTCCCTTGGTGTGGAAACCCCAGCCACGGGGAATGGGAGGTGTCTGAATTGGGATTTCATTGGGATTGGCCCTAGAGCACACACATCCCAATTTTCAGGGTTAATTTCTATATTTTCCTGCCCTAAGATACTCATGCTGGGCTCAGTTTTCCCATTTTTTGGGGTGCTGGCCGTTGAGTTTCCATTTGCAGAACCCCAGAGCTCCAGCCTGGCAGCTGTTTGAAGGTTTGCTGTAATCATATCAGGATTTAACTGTGAAAGAAAAACACAGAAATGGACATTGGAAAATTTAAAAGTATTTGTTCCTCTTCTGCAAATCATTTGCCATCAATTTAGGCCAATTGTTATTATTATTATTATTATTATTAGTAGTAGTAGCAGTATTATATCTATATGTTAGTTTATTATTTATTATTATAATAATTTATTATGATAATGTAGTTATAATTTATTATTATTATTAACCAAGCCAAAGCTCTGCAAATGCTGCTTTGGGTTTAATAAATGCTCAACACTTCAGGCTTCATTTCCAATGAATTTCCTGCTGTCTCTTGGGCTCATAGCTCCTCCTGTCCCTTTCTCTCCTCAGTCATTTAAATCTTTGGGTCAGGAACCATTCCCCATGAAAATAAGGAACAGTTTTGTGTCAGGCTTGTCAGGGGAGATGGGCTCTTCCATGTGGAATTCAGTCATTTAATGGCTCACTGGGATCCGAGCATTTCTTTTCATTAAGTTGTCCAGAGTCATTTCATCACTCCAGAATTCATTTCCCTGCCACCCTGCTCGGTGTGGTTGGTCCCAGCCCAGCTCCTTTAGGCTGGAACTGAGCCCTGCAGGAGGAGCAGGTCCCCAGAGCTCTGTACCTGTCCCTTCCCCTTCCAGGACCTCACTGCACTGAGCATTATTTAATTTTATTTATTAAATTATTTAAACTATTTAATTTCAATTATTTAATTATTTATTGAATTATTTTTATTATTAAATTATTTAAAATTGAAACTCTCACAGCCACCAATGTAAGACCAAGCTGTAGGAAAAAAACAGCATTCCTCGTTTTTAAGAGCCAGTCTACGTTTTCCAAAGGGGTGGATAATCATCTGGAATTTGATTCTCTCTAAGTATTTTCCTCAAGTAATTATTCCTTGTCATTCCTGTGACATCTCTTTCTGCCTTCAAATACTGAGGGCACTTGAAATCTCACATCCTTCCCAAATAATGTAGGACAGCATTGGTTTTGTGCAGGGCCTGAAAAATCAACTCTAGAAATAAATTTCCCCTAGAGCATGGCCACGCAGCTAATTTCAAATATTTGTTATAAATTAAACACTGCATGTTAATGAGAGCAGCAGAGAACAGCTGGTTACTGAGGAATCCGAGCTGGGGACACCTGACCTGGAAAAATCTCCCCCTTTAACCCTTCCTGCTCCAGAGCCATTGCTGCCACCCCTTTAATCACATTTGAATGTGCAATTCCTATTGTGTGCCCTTCAAATCTGCTTAAAAAATAAGTGCAGCCACAAGTATAACCTTGCCAGAGAGAGGTCACTTATTTCATTTGTCTGATTCAGTCGAATTTCATCATTCATTGAAAGGAAATGCTCCTCTACTGCTTGAAAAATGAATCCCTGCCATTGGAAATCTCACTGTTATTTCAGTGGCTTTTACCAAGTGAACTGAGTCACCAAAGCTTTAATTTAACTTGAGCAAAACCTCCACACCTCGTGTCCCTGCGAGTGCCCTTTGCCATCCCAGCTTCCTCCCAGGTTTGGTTTGTTCCTTTTGAGAACAGGTTTAGGTGAGTGAGAATTCACCCGGAATCTCTTGGAAAATGCTCAGAAATCCCTGCTTGTCCAAAGCTTCCCGCCTGCCCTGCACCCTGAGCCAGCTGCAGGATTGCAGCTGCACACTCTGCATTCAGCCTGACCCAGGATTACTGCACAGCAAAGCTGCAGCCTGCTCGGTGTGGCAGCACAGGAGGGGCAGTGGCACATGAAAAAAAGCATTTCTGGAACAGGAGAACATCAGTGCTGCATGCTCTGAATATTCATCATTTAACAGCACTTCCCTCTCATCTCAGTGTGACCCAGCTGCTGCTGCTCGGAGCAGGGAAAGCCTGGCCCAGCTCAGAGCCCAGAGCCCAGCTCAG
>VRYO01002095.1:3884987-3896455 GCA_009812075.1 Sialia sialis | reverse complement strand
TGCTGGGCACTTTGTTAAACCCCCCTGTCATGGATTAGCTCACTGGCCTTCCCTCAACCTGCCTGGCATCGATTTCTTGGCTCCTGGAACACGATGGGAGCCTGATTTTTATCACCCTGTAACGACAGCAGCTCTGCATTATTTCTCATCCTGCATCCCAAGGAGAAGACCCCATGATGGATTGAAGCACCTCAGCTCTTGGCCAGACTTCAAATGTGCATGCCATGATCATTTACCTTTAAAGCTCTGGACATGCCTAAGTGCTAAGAGCCCGGTGCATCCTTGATGAAAGCCCCAGACTGATGGATTTGGTTTAGGAAAAAAAAAAGTTTAAATTTCCAATATGTACAGAAGCACAAGGACAAACAGCAGGCAGGGACTGATGAGGACATGGCCAAGTCCAAAAGCCCTTGGTAACTCCTGGTTCCCTAATAAAGGAACTAAGAGTAATAAGGGGGAGAAAATGGTTTATGAAATCATGAATCAGGAAATGAGTCAGGGATGCTGATTCATTTTCCAAAATTGATTCAGAATGGAAGGGATGTTCCCTGACTCCCTAAAGTGCTCACAGGAAGTGACTAAAGGAGGGAGAGCTTGGCACGACACGAGGCATTTTCTGATGGAAAGGTGGAATTAAAGGGTTGGTTTGGATACCTGGGAGGCTGAACCTGGCAGGATCTGGAAGGTGCTGGATGGACAGAGAAGGCACCTCTGTGTGTGTGTGTGAGACACATCCCTGCCGGTTTATGGGATTTTTTATGGTGTTTATGGGATCAGCCACCCCAGGAAGGGTGTTTGGTGCCTGTCAAAACACAGATCTTTTGGGGACATCTTGGTTTTCCTCTTTAGCACCCTTGGTGGCCTTCAAGAAATGCCACAAACAGAAAGTTTCATCAGCACATCAGAAGCAAAGATCTGCTCAAGTGCAGCTCTGGAAGTGCCCCAGCCCTGCCCAGCCCAGCTGGGCTCCTGTACCTGCTTTGGGGACTGCAGCAGCTCCTGGGCCACTGCAGTGGCAAAGATGGCCCTGTTGCTGCCCGGGCTGAGCTGCAGGGACAGGGACAGCCCTGTCACCAGCTGCACGCCCAGGTCAGTGATTGTCACCTTCTCGTCCAAGACTGTCACTGTCTTCTCAGCCAGGATGGCATCTGAGAGAGGGGACAGAATCTGGGAAGAAAAGCTGAAGTTAGCAACAGCCATTTGTGAAAATAAGCACAGAATTCACGTCACACAGGTCATGGGAAGGATTTCTCACAGCAAACACTATTAAAATGTGATTACTGACATTTTGCAGCTCTTCTGCAATAACAGGGGCCCTAGAACACCTTTTACCTTTTACTTTTTCCCTTTTTCCTTTTACCTTTTACCTTTTTACCTTTTACCTTTTACTTTTTACCTTTTACCTTTTTCCTTTTACCTGTGCAGCTGTTACCAGCTGTGCCATTCCCCTCTGCAATGTGCCAGCCAAATCTACTGCAGATGTGCTGTCTGTAAATGTAACAACCACATCTGCCCCAGCTGTAAATGGAATCTTGATATAAAACATAAGTATTTGATTAATCTTCATGTTTTGAGGTAGCATAATTACAAGGGAGTCTGCAGATTTATATAAAATCCACTGAATAAATGGATTTATTTCTGTCCTGTGGAAAGCAAGGGTAATGTATTGCTACAATAACCTCTCGTGGTACTGAATGCAAAACTGACAGAGAGAATTTGTTTTGGTTAAGAAAATACACACAGAGGTCAGAGCAGTGATACATGACATCCAAGATGCTCATTAGCAAGCAAGTTGGATTTAATGATCCATACAGGGTACAGAGCATTTGGAAGCAGCTTGCAGAGGTATTCTTTAAATTCAACTTGCTCTCAGCTTTTTGCCCTTGGATTTTTCTTTCCATGGTTTTATGTGAATTGGTTGGAGAGTTCTAAGTTGCAGAGGTTTAGAAAGGCATTCAGAAAATCTTCAGATTTTGCACAAAGTCAAAAAATCTCAAATCCCATTTCTCCAGCCTGACAGGCTCTTTATTGACAGGTGTGCTGCTTGTTTTCTGCTTTGATCATTTGGGATGATCAATGTTTGGAGAGAGATTTTATCCCTGTTCTAGTGTTTGTTAACATGTCTTCCACTTCAGTGTCACTGAAATCATCTCTCTCCCCATCTCCTTTCCCTTTTCCTTTAATTAATATCTGGATTAATATTCCAGTCTCACTTCCTTAACCAGCACTGGTGAATTTTCACTTTGCTGTGTCAGTGCAGGCTGGGGGAAGACTGAGCTGTTCCAGCAGCTGCATGCCCTGTGAAAACCCAAATCCTGGCTCAAGAGTCAAAAATCAGAACCTTGACAAAAATTAGAACCTATTAAACACAAATAATCAGACAAAGCCTCCCAGTATACAGGCTGGATTAAATTAAATAAAATCTACTCCACTTTGGGGCACCAGATAAGGAGAGGAAACCCTTTCTTCCATGTCTTGCAGTTCTTGTTTCAATTCTGTCCCATCCCAAAGCTGCCAGCCGCAGGTTTTGCTGTTTGAACTAACCCATCCCAAAGCTGCCAGCTGCAGGTTTTGCTGCTGTTGCTGGATCCCCATGCCCAGGTTTTGCTGCAGGCCAGCAGCAGCAGCAGCAGCAGCAGCAGCAGCAGCACTGTGCTTTCCTTACCTGGATGGTGGTCATGCCCAGCTCCAGCCCCACCAGCACCTGTCCCTCCTGCAGCCGGGCGATCCTGGGCTCCTCCACCTGCATGAAGTCCCACACCAGGTGGGTGATGTCCAGCTGCCAGTCTGAGCCCAGCAGGTGAGTGAGGGGAGCCCCAGGCTGGGGGGGCTCGGCCACGAACTGGGTGAGCACCCTGACCATGGCGTGCTGGTACTGCAGGGTGCAGCCCCGGCCCCTGCGCTCGTCCTCGTCCTCGTCATCGCTGTCCCTGGCCAGCCTGGGGACACAATACCAAAGGTCAGGGGGCTGGCAGCTGCAGCAGCACAGCCACAGCTGTCTCAGCCCCCCGGATGGGGGAAAAGCTGCTTCTCTCCTTGATCCTTTTCCCACTTTTATGTTTCCCGTGTTTATAACTCAAAATCAGTGCTCGAGATCGCCAAGCACACCAGTGTGGCTTTGCTGCCACACTGTCCTCCCCAAGTGTCTGCCATTGTTTTCCATGTCAAGTCCTTGCTTTCAGGACCTTAAAGCTTCTTTCCTGTCTGGATCTTCCCATAAACATCTTGGTGTTGCCATGGAAATCTCCTCTGCACCTACACACACATCCCTCTCTGTACAGTGCATTTTGAAATCCCATCTCCACCAGAATGCCTTTGCTCTGATGCTAACACAAACCTGTGATAAATGTCTCCATTGGCAGGTGGGAATACCAAGTAATTTGGTAATTTCACAATTATAAGCCGCACCTGATTATAAGCCCCACATCTGGGTATCCCACGGGATTTGTCCATATATAAGCCACACCCGAATATAAGCCTTTTTTTTTTTTTTTTTTTTTTTTTTTTTTTTTTTTTTTTAAAGCGAGGATCCATGTGTGACAAAGTAACGAGTTAGTAACAGAATGGCACCAGCGCGGGGTTTGGTGTCAGGTGCTCAAGTTGCAAACAGTTTTCATCGACCAGCCAAGCCTTTAAAGGCAGCCCCAGGCGCCCTCCCCGGCCGGCTCTCACTTCCAGGTTGGCATTTCGCTGGGATTTGTCCATAGATAAGCTGCACCTGATGATTAGCCGCACTACTGGGGTAGGCTGGATTCTTCAATGAAAAAGGTGCGGCTTAGAATCGTGAAATTACTGTACCTACCTCATCAATTTGTTATTCTTGTTCCTAATAGCACTGCCAAGAGATGCAGAGAGCTCTGACCTGCTCCACCCCTCCTCTGCCCTGTGGGCACTGAGGGCTCTGTGACTTGACTTGGGACACTGATCAGTGCCACTGGCATGCGATGTGCTAACTGTGACATTGACAATGGCTCCATGAGCTGCCAGGACCTGTGAGCAGGCTGCAGCTGCCCACCCTGCCAGGACTGGCTGTGGCTGATGTGTCCTTGCTGCCTCGTGCTCACCCTGCCTAACTGGACCAACTGGTCCTGCCCATCTCAGCAATTAGTGCTACAAAAGGAGATTGATTTCCAATCCAGGTCCATGCAACCTGCAGCTTCCATTTCCCTCACAAGTGCAGTGCAGGAGCCTATTGAATAAATGTCTGCTGACCTTCACATTTACAGCAGAATTGCATTAAGGCCAAATGAGCATGTTCAGATCCAGTGGCCCTGACAGGTCCCTGGCAAGTGCACAGCCCAGAATGAACATCCTCTAATGAAACCTACCTCTTATTAGAGATGATGGGGACTCTCCAGCCCTTGATCTGATTTAGTTCTGTGTCAGAGACCTCTATCTGCAGCGGGAGACGAGGAATCCAGACTGTCATTTCTAAAGGGGCACTCAGATGCTGGTAAGTAAAATTAACTATGACATTCACTTTGCCTTTCATTTCCTTCCCGTTGACAAAGACATAGTCACATCTGTCAGAAACCTGCAAATCAAAAGGAGAAGGAAAAAAAATTAATGAGTCTCTTCACTAATTATAAAGTTCACCACATGCTGGGTAAGTGAGTGGGAGGAAGAGAAAGGATCAGGTTTAAACTCCAGGTTCAGAGGACAACTAGGAATAACAAGGAAGGTGCCTGGTGTGCCCTTAATATCCTGTGTAATTCAGCCTCATTTTAACAGGCTGGTTCTTCCTGCTATAAACAGCTCCAGCATGATCTAAGATAAGGGAGCAGCTTTGTTTTGGTGCTTAATTCCCATCCAAGAGCAGCACAGAGCTGGGATGATGAAAGGGAGAGTAGCGAGAAGGGACAGATGTCCCAAATCAACCCCAGGATGGGACAGAGCTCTTGAGGAGTCCTGTCACAGTACCAGGGAATGGGCTGTCCCCAGCCTGTCCCCAGCCTCTCCCCAGCCTGTCCCCAGCCCCAGCAGCCACAGGAGCTCCAGCCACTCCTGAGCTCCCTTTATTCATCACCTGCAGCTCTGGACATCAATATTGCAGAGAGTTAGTAAATCTCACTCAAGCAATTTAGCAGTTACTGCAAGGATCTAGGTGAGCTGACAGGACCTGTTCATTACAGTTAGTTAAAATATATGAGGAAATGTACACGTCAAATAATTTATTAACTACCACTTTACCGTGCTGATGATCTGAAGGAATGATCTATTGGAACCCTCAACTCTTTTCACAATCCATTACCAGCCAGACCTTCTATTCCATTCCATCAATGCATCTCATATTTCTCTCTCTGAAATGTATAGACTCATCCTTGTCTGAATGTAATGCCATTTTCTACTTTTCTGTTTCCATGCTGAATGAATTTAAATCATATTTAAATATCACCAGCTTTTGTAGGATAATTGCCATTCCTAATATTATTATCTTTGAACAACAACAACCCCTCACAGACAGATCCATGGCAAATGCATTTCCATCCTGCTTTGTCTGAGCCTAGGTAACACACCAAAAATGTTATCATGGCTCCTGCAATGCCTCCCTTCCCAGCCAGCTCCGTTTTAAGGTCAAACTCCTGAGCTGCTGGTGGTTTCAGCAGGAAATGAGGAGTTTGTTTGCAGGCAGATTTATGGTTTTTGGGATTGCCTCATGTAAGCCAGTTTTACACCAGCTCCAGTCAGGATCCAGGCTCAGTGTGCTGCACAGAAAGAAAATCCAGCTGCTGTCAGAAACCCCTCAAAACATGGAGCTCAGAGCAGGCAGCTGAGCACACACAGGTCAGGGCAGGGATGTTCCATCCACTCCTTCCAGGGCTGATCCCAGCTGAGCTGAGCTGAGCTGGGCAAAGCTGAGGGAGAAGTGCAATGTGAGCAACAGGAATGGCAGGAATGGCACAGGCACATCCCTGGGAGCAGCAGGAATGGCAGAGGAACATCCCTGGGAACAGCAGGAATGGCCCAGGCACATCCCTGGGAGCAGCAGGAAAGGGGAATGGCACAGGAACATCCCTGGGAGCAGCAGGAGTGGGGAATGGCTCTGGGGGAAGCACAGGAACATCCCTGGGAGCAGCAGGAATGGCAGGAATGGCACAGGCACATCCCTGGGAGCAGCAGGAATGGCACAGGCACACCCCCAGGGGTCAGCAGGGCTGGGCACAGCACCAGAGCATCCCTGGCCATGAGGAGCTCACCTCTCCTCTCCTGGCTGCAATGTCTGCAGGGAGTCTCAGGAAATCTTTACAAACCACCACACCTGTCCAACAGCAGCAGGGGAGAAAATCCTGCAGGCACATCTGCTCCTGCTCCCACCTGCCTCTCTCGGTGGGAATTGTGTGCTGCTGGCACTGTTCCCTGCTGTGATTTTGGAACCCAAGTGCTGTTCTCACAGCAGACAGGTCCCCCCTGCTAACGAGCTCTCCCTGCTGCTTCCTGCCTCCTCTCCTTCCCCTGGACATGGGCAGAGCCCCAAAGGGAAAAGCTGGAGCTTGGGTGGCCCCAAGGAGCTGCTGGCCCTGGATGCTGTCTCCCCTGAGCTCTGCAGGCTGCAGCAGGAATGCTCTGAACATTGCCCTGGGTGCCGCACAGGTGACAGCTTTGTGTCACCTCCTCCTCAACACAGACTCTCCCAGGCCACAGAGATGACTCTGAATGGTGCTGGTCAGGCATGGGAATCAGGCTCTCAGATTTTAAATTCATTCAAATACAGCAGGAGCTACAGAGGGACTGAGGAAAGGGGGGTGAAAACCAATCTGTGCTCTTCCCAAAATCCAGACTCCCTCCCATCTCATCTCCCCTCCTCCTGCCTCCGAGGTTTGCTGTCTCAGGGATGGCAGCTCCAGTTTCCAGTGAAGGTGACAAGGGCCCAAGAGAGGAAGAGCAGATTTTCTTTTACTGCTAATGTGCTGCTGGAACACACCTCTGTGCTGTGGCCACTGTAATTCAAGGACATTGTAATGCCATTAAACCCTCCAGGTGCTGAAGCTTTTCTGGGAGCTTTTCACACAACTGCACCTAGCTGACTTCCATTAATCAAGGGAGCCTGTACTTCGTGTTCACAGGATGCTCCAGAAATTCTCTCAGTATAGGGGGCTTTCGTCTCTCGAGGGACTGAGCTTGGAATGGCTTTTTTGGGCAGGAGCTTGTTAGGCTGTGAAAGTGCTTTGGGTTTCTTGTGGCTCCTGCAGGTTCCATCAGTGAGCTGAGACAGCAGAGATGTGACCCTGAGTGCTGGCAGAGCTCTGTCCCACACTGCAGCACAGCACAGGGACAGGAATCACAGCCCAAATTCCCCATGGCCACAGCAAGCACAGAGCTTCTGCTGAGCTGGGTGAGCTCCACCACCAGCCCTACAAAATGTGGATATTTCAGCTGTGCCCAGCCCTGCTCTGAATTCAAACCCCGAGTCCCACAAGTCCCTGCTGCTCCTGCTGGAAATCCTGACTGCAAACCCCTCTGTGCTGTGGGTACCCCCAAACTGAACTCAGCTCTCGGCTCTGGGGATGCTCTGAGCCCCCAAACACACTGCTGCTCCAAGCACTACTTTTTTACGTTTAATTGAGAGGCTGTTTGTGGTGTTTGTAAAGGGGAAATCTCTGTCCCCCAAAACTCCCCACCTTCTGTACCCTCCTGGGCTATGAGCACAAACCAGAGAAATGAGCTTTTGTTCATTTCTCTTCTTTTATTCCACATTATCTGTGCAAGAAAACTCCTGGAAGCCTTGCAGCAGGACTTCAGCCAGCATGGGGAAAATGTGCAAGAATCAAAAATGTCCCTGACAAACCCCTCCCAGTCCCTGTCACACTGACCTGCTCTCCAGTGACATTCCCATCCCTTTCCTAAAGGATTTTACTGCTCTTCCTAAAAGAATTGTACTCCTAAAGGATTTTACTGCTCTTCCTAAAAGAATTGTACTGCATTTCCTAAAGGATTTTACTGCTTTTCCTAAGAGTTTTTTTTCTGCTTTTCCTAAAAGGATTTTACTGTTTTTCCCACTCCCCTGTGTGCAGGCTGTCTGTGGGAGATCTGAATTTGTGGCTGATATTCCTTTGGTCCCATAAACTCTGTGTTAGCTTTGGGCTGAGCAGATGGGAGGGAGGGAAAGGGAAATGTCCACCCCAATTCCCAGAAGAGACACTCACAGTCTCACTGTTAGCTCTTAAAAATAACTTTCCTTCCCCACCTCATTATCCTGGGTAAATTCCCATGTGATAACATGCCCAGGAAACTGTTTTTCTGCTGCAGCAATTCTGTTGGAACTCTTACAAAGTCACAGCTAAGAAGTCTTTGAAAATAATATCTTGAGCAGTTTAGCTCTGTGCATCTCAAGGTGGCCAGCTGGGAAGGTAAGCCTTGGTATTTCCCCATAAAATTCTGTATTTTGGGATCATTCAGTGCCTCAGTCCCCATCCATGTTCCTGGGAATGCTCCCTCCCCTACAAGTGTACTATCCACTTCAAACACTGCCCTGCCACCGTGGCAGCTCCTGGGATCTCTCTGATTTAGCACTGCACACTTTTCCCTGCTCTACCAGCAGAAACGGGGATGTTCAGTAACCTGAGTTATGATAATGAGCCCTGCCTAAATCACTGCTGTCACAAGAAGAATGGGGGAGTCTCTGCTAACCATTAAAAATGAATGAGGAGGGAAATAAATAAGCAAAAGCAGCTCATTTGAGCTATAAAAGACTTGAGAACACAAGCTGTGTACCAGGGTACAAAAGGATGAGGCCATTATTAGCTCTGTAAGTCATTTATAAATGGCTCTGGGGAGGGGAGCTCGGTTTAACTGAGCCCAGCCCAAAATGAGCCAGGGGTCAGCAAGGGCACAGGGCTCAGCCTGGGGCTGCTGAGCAGCTGAGGGACAGGAATCACCATCCCAGATGTGGGTCTGTGATCCCCAAACATGGATCTGTGATCCCCCAAAGTGGATCTGTGATCCTCAATGTGGATCTGTGATCCCCAAAAGTGGATCTGTGAATTCTCAAACCTGGATCTGTGAATCCTCAAATGTGGATCTGTGAATCAATCCCCAAAAGTGTATCTGTGATCCCCAAACATGGATCTGTGATCCTCTAATGTGGATCTGTGATCCTCAAACCTGGATCTATAAATCCCCAAACATGGCCCAAATGAGGAGGATCTGTAAATCCCCAAATGTGGATCTATGAACCCCCAAACATTGATCTGTGAATACCCAAACCTGGATCTGTGACTCTCCAAACGTGGATCTGTGATCCTCAATGTGGATCTGTGATCCCCAAACACGGATCTGTGAATCCCCACTGGTGCTCTGAATTTGGGAAGTCCACACCTTCAGACATCAACACCGTTCTGCAGAGGTTTTCCTATTGCCAAAAACTACCAAAAACTGGAAAAAACCTGCACAAAACTACAAAAACACTACCCAAAACTATCAAAAACCTACCAAAACCTACAAAACCTACCAAAACCTACCCCAAACTACCAAAAACCTACACAGAACTACAAAACCTACCAAAACCTACCCAAAACTACCAAAAACTACAAAACCTACCAAAAACCTACCAAACCTACCAAACCTACCAAAACCTACCCAAAACGATCAAAAACCTACCAAAACTTGCTGCATCCACAGCTGCATCTGCTCGTTGTGCCCAGATAAAACCTCCCTTGGTTTTTAGGGGCTTGTTTGCTGCCAGGCTTTCCCCAGTGACCCCATGCAAGCCCCCCCAGCACTGCTATAAATAGATATTACCAGAGACCTGTGCACGTGAAAAATGATTTTTGCTGCACTAATCCAGCTGAAGCATCTCACAGAGCACATTGATTTAGAGAGCTCTGATGCCAATTAATTCCTCCGAAATATTTGGGTTTGTTCTGCAGCTTTGTGGCAAACATCAATATCTGTGACTACACCCAAGCGAGATGCCATGGGACATTTTAAAAGGACTTCAGTTCTGGGCAAACATCCAACGGTGGCTGCAAGTTTAAGAGTTCCTTTGTGATGTGACACAGGGTCTGCTGTGTGCTGGAAAAATCCCCTCATTAGCAGTCTCCCCTCAGGAATCACCTTCTGCTTTTGAAAATCCAGGTTTGGCAGATAAAACTTGAATGGTTTTTTTCCTTCTGCCCTCCGTTTGCCAGCACTCAGCACGGCCAGCTGTGCAGTGCATTTTGCAGATTTTATTCATTTTCTGCAGCCCAGCCCTTTGTGAGCACATTTTGGAATTTCTGCTCACTCTGTCCTCACCTGAGATTTATTTCTGCTTGTCCCCACTGGTCACACCAGAAGTGTCCCTGTGCTGTGTCCCCTCTCCCCATGAATTCTGCATTTCAGCTTTCCAGACACCTACATGTGCTTTCATTTTTGGGTCACGAAATTCAGTTTCATTTCAATTTCAAATGATTAAAATGATGTAAAAAATACCACAACATCAAGGAAAAAATTATTTTAAAATGAAAAAAAATCAAAACATTTCATTTTGGGAACGTCAAAACAAGTTGTTTCCTTGACACAAGAACCTGGTAGCATCCTTCTCTTCTTTTTTAATTCTGTCAGAGATGAAATTCCAATAAATTAGCATTATTTCACCAAGCTGCTTTACAGGAGTACAAATTCTGTCTGAATAAAGCCTGCCAAATTTTCCCCAATAAGCCTTAATTAACTGGGGCCACAAATCAAAACAAAATCACCACGGTGAAGCTGTGCTCAGTTAAATTCCAGTCCCATGGAATCCGTGCTGCCTTTGGCACAGGGAACATTCCCATGGGCAGGAGGGGCAGAAAAACCTTTCCATGAGTCTGGGATTCCCTCACACCCTCAGCATGGCTGGAGGGATTTATGGACATCTCTGAGGATGCTGAAGGGTTCAATTCTCCCTGAACTCCAGAGGGTTTGGTGGTTAAACCTCCCTGAGAATCCAGCCTTTCATCTGCCTGTGATGTGTTTAAAACAAAGATCCCATCCCTTGTTTAACAGGGATTTTGCAAATCTGATCTGTAAGAAACAAGAGCTCAGGTGCTGGAGTTACCCAAGTGTGTCTTCCTGCTGAAATGAGAATTTCTGTGCAGCTCCTGGGGCCAGCCCTTCCCTGCTCACCTGCAGCAGCTGAGACCAGGGCAGCTCTGGGGGTGCAGCTCCTGCACAGGACATCCCCAAAACCCCAGAGCTGAGCTCTGCTGGCCCTGCCCAGCCCCAAAACCCCAGAGCTGAGCTCTCCTGGCCCTGCACAGTCCCAAAATCCCAGAGCTGAGCATTCCTGGCCCTGCCCAGGACATCCCCAAAATCCCAGAGCTGAGCTCTGCTGGCCCTGTCACCTCTGGGGTCACCACTTTCCTCTGCTGCCACTCCCAGCCCCAGCAGCTCCAGGACCTTTTCCTGTCCCAGGTGTGAAACACTAATCGTAAAGAAATCAGGATTTTAGTTAAAACTTAGAAGAAACTGGGTTTGAGATAGTTACCTGAAACTTAAATAATTGATTGCCT